>JABACO010000005.1:7952282-8258432 GCA_013339895.1 Ephydatia muelleri
AAGGAATTATTCAACAGTTCAAATTCCGCCGACAATTTTGGACATCATTAAGTACACTTGCACTTTAACACCGCAGCATCTCAAAACAACTTCTGTCTGAAGTTTGTACAGTAATGAAGCTAATTGCTAGTGATGACGCTACAAATGCAACTTCCGAACGTATATACATTTAGCGCGCTCCGTAGGATTAAAAGCTATCGACGCAGCACAATGAGCCAGGTAAGATTAATAACCTAATGGTGCATGTTACAACGTTCACAAAGCTCTCACTGACACCATCAAGCTGGAGAGAACATCGCAGACGAATTTGTTAACAGTTCGCAGCATAGGACAAGATATTTGGCAATCCTTGATAATGATACCCGAAGTCCCCTAATACTTAAAGAGCTTTGAATCTTGATCAGTTAATTTGCTTTTGCCACATCCATGTTTGCATTTGTCCGGTACATATGATTCTCTGTTTTTGCATCTTACATGTATTTCATCAACACGGGCCGGGCATGTGCTTCGAAAGAACACTTCAACCCGTCGCGCACTTTGCATGGGGCCACGCCCATACTAATATTTAATAATTGGCCGCACCAACTTTGGACAGAGTGCGCCGGGCCTGTATAGTGCAGTAAATCATAGTATGTTTCTCCATAAAGTTGCAGAATCATCACAATCAAGTGCTTCAAAGAGATTTAAACAGTTATTGTGATTTGGTACTGTCAAAGAGTGTGTTGTATTGTTACTTTGTAGGTACTGAAGTGTAGAAAATTCCATTATGCAATACAGTGAGATTTGAAAAATATTACTAGCAAGCAGTTCTGCATAAATCATGTGATATACATAATTTAAATTTTTATGTGTATTTAACACCAGATCCATGAAAATGGAACACGTTGGCCTATTTTGTCGAACTCACTTTGTGGAAATTAGTCAGAAGGGTTCCAATCGCCAAACATCCAATTTGCCTCTTTATATGATGTTTGGAGCTATTCCCAGCCTTGTAACTACTTTTGCTTCAGGACTGCGTTTGTGTATAGTGAAAGGGGTAAGGATCTATTCCGGGAAATAGGACTCTTTTTTCTGACAAGGTTTCTGTATCATAGGCATGCTTGCCAGACTTGGATAAGTAGGAAGCTTTCCATCTCACGAAAGGGGTTCGTTCTCCTATTCCAATGTTTTTGCCAATGATGTGTGAAGCATTGGTAATTTGGATCTTCAGTTACCTCACCAATATGTCATGAAGCAGCAGAGATAATGATTATACATCTGAAAAGGCTCCTCTGGATTGAGTATCACTTGATGAAAAGGAGGAAAAAAGTTTAATTGGCAACTATTGAAATGCTGAACTGCCACTCCTGGAAAACGGCATTGCTCAACAAAGTTGCAAGTTGTATATACAAATCTGTTGTGTCTTTGATAGATTATATGCCAACAGGTGAGTGAGCTGAATTCAGCAACCCTTATTTTTTAAAGATAACAGCAACACCCACATAGCCAATCCTACATTGGACCCAGAGCATGGGTCCTTCCTTATTCCAATTAATATTGATATGATGCTCAGAGGCTCCATGAAGGATTCCTGTTTGTGCAATGATGTATAGCTTACAATTTAAATATCCTACCACAGAATGATTCTGCAAAGGTACTCAGTTACAGGTTTTTGCCAAGATAACTAAAGTTTGATATTGGTAAAACTAGTTGTACTAGTAGAGGTATCCCCATTACGCTCCTTGCGTTAGTACAAAGACCTTCATTGTGTAACAAAAAGTACACGTAACTGGGGACTCGGATATGTAACCATGGTTACACAGCAAGGAATTGCTGTGGCATAATTAATTTCTCTTAGTTATTAAAACATTCAAATACTTATAAGACTATCAGATACAGAGAGAAAAATGCCGTGTAAAATGTGCACAGTGTGTGGCAAGAAGAAGTCTGTTGACCTATCCCATCCACAAGGCTTATGTAGTACTTATTGTGGCATTTTCTGTCACTCGAACTGCTCGGGTATTTACTTCCGCCGTGAATCCTGAACATTTATCTGTTGTACAGGAAGTGTGCTGCCCGTGTCCTAATTGTGAAGACTCTTCTATAGTGTTGCCTCACTTGAAAATAAGTTGGAAGAGTTTGTTTCAAGGACTGAGGTGGCTACTCTGAGGGGTTTTAAGCATGCCGAACCTGTACTAGAAAAAGCAGTCAAGATTCTTATTCATCCCTTGATAATTGTTACCATGTTTGTATCTACGGAGCTCAAGTCACAGAATCTCATGTGCATGATCTTGAAAGTCGGTCTCTTCACTTGATGCTAAAAATGCAGGTATTACCGATGTGCTGTTTACACCTTTTCACGGTTTTGAAAAATGGCAAATTGCTCAAGAACA
The DNA here is from genome assembly GCA_013339895.1 of Ephydatia muelleri. Classification (NCBI taxonomy): domain Eukaryota; kingdom Metazoa; phylum Porifera; class Demospongiae; order Spongillida; family Spongillidae; genus Ephydatia; species Ephydatia muelleri. The sequence continues at coordinate 7,954,655 of JABACO010000005.1, forward strand.
TTCCACAGTGTTCTGTAGTATTCGTTCAGCCTAGCCACACTCCTGAAGAGCGTCAGCACATAAAAGCACTTTACTGATCTTTGAAGAGCAAATGGAGTGTGACTATTATATTGTCCAGCAGGGCGCTGTGATGCAATAGTCAGTTGCTGAAAGCACCAAAAGCTTCAAACCTTCTGTGCAACCAGTTACTACGAATAATGCATAGGAGTCTGAGGCAAGTACTGGTATTCTTAGGTACAATGGTTTTAATGCATGTTCCTAATTAATAAATCGTTGTCCTTATCCTTCTTCTCTCTACTTCTGATTTTTCTGACTGCATCCCTGTCTCCTTGTTGTTGTCAAATTCTTCATATCTAATGCATAGAAATGATAGACCTGATAGATATGGGGCGCTGCCATTTGTTTTAAACAGCAAATATCTGTTGTCTTTGTTGACGCATCTCATCCTTTTGAACATCTTGAGTGCTGATAATTGATGTGCTTTTTCCCAAACACCATTGTTATTGCTGTATATGTTTATATCATTCACCTCAATTTTCTACCTCGGTTTTGTGCACTGATAATTTAAGCTCTTTTCTTTATTTCTAATCTCATTCTAATATCCCTGTATTTTTTCTGGGTGACTTCAACTACCCTGATATAAATTGATGCATTTCAATTGGCATGGGTAACCCTGCTCTTGACAAGTCCTCATCTACATCTTGCGAAATGGACTTTCGAAACTTGTACAAAAAGTAACAAAGCGATCCTAGTAAATGGTATTATTGACTATTCCCTTCACTTCATCCAGCGACCACTCTTCAATTGAATTCTCTGTACTCTCTGCTGCAATATCTGTTACTTCTTCCTGTCAGAGTTTCTGTGATTTAAACTATTAGTTGCGTCGACTCTTTTGTGTGGTCCCTGCTTGAACATCATTGTTCATCTATTGATCAATTGTGGCATGTTCTTTCAAATATGCAATCTGACATTATTTCACATTAACAACTATTTCTTCCAAACGTGTTCATTACCCTAGACATATTTGCTCGTTACTTTCAATGAATAGAGATTGACAATTCTGCTTGTTATCGTGCTATTTCTAGAGAATATGATAGTGCTGTAATGGCATATATGACACTAAATGAAAATTATTATCAACAGTAAAATACCTTTTAGGTTTTATCCATGTGCTTAGTCCCTATTCAACCCAATTATTTCTATCCCTCCATTATTGAAAACGTGTATCATCTAAAATTTCCCATTCACCTGACAGTTTTTCTGCCTTCTTCCTCAAATCAATTGCTAATGCTGTTGCTACCCCTTTATCTATTTTGTTTAATCTCTCTTTCAGCAAAGGCTGTGTACTTTCTGACTGGAAAATTGCTCATGTTTGTCCAGTTTATAAAAACAGGTGATAGTTCTCTCCCTTCAAACAATAGACATATATTACTCACTAGTATTATATCTAAAGTCATGGAGGCTATTATTGTAAATCTATTATGTCCTTCCTGTCCACCCACCACCTTATCTTATTGTAAAATCTATTATGTCCTTCCTGTCCACCCACCCAGTACGGATTTTTGGCTAGGCGTTCCACCTGCATCTCAGCTGTTAGAGTAGTCTCTGTTTGCTAATGGTCATCTTAGAGTGGATGCCATTTCGTTGACTTTGCAAAGGCATTTGACTCCGTCTCTCAAGCTGGGTGCTTACGGCCTCAATTCTCAACTTTTAAATTGGCTTGCAACTTCTTAGTAATCTCTCTCAATGTGTTAATATTGATGATGAAATATTCCGGTTTTTCGGAGTGCATCGCAAGGCTCTGTACTTGGCCCCCTATTATTTCTCCTCTATATTAATGATCTTTCCAAACTGCCTTCATACCTCTATTAGTGTTAAAGTTTATGCAGATGATACAAAAACTCTATTATGCTAGCAGTAACTCTCAGTTTATTGCATTGATTGGTCCCTGAAACTATCTGTCTCTCTCTGATGTTACCCCTTTCTCTGATAGATTATTGCATTGAATGGTCCCTGAAACTATCTGTTTCTCTCCGCAAAACTAATGTATTCTCTTTTGGCCGTCTCAGCCTTCAATCTGCTCCATACTTTCTTTCTGGACGTTGTCACTTCTCCCAATATTTAAATCTCAACCAATCTCACGTAAACTACAATAAGGGGTCACACTTTTCGTATTTGAATAATGACATAGAAACTATGCAGTTTTGAATCCTTTTAAACGAATTGTCAACGATTCCAAACGTGGCACATTAGGCATTGATTGATTAGCTCATGCCACGCCAATGCGTGTGCAAAGCACGCATTTGGTTTAGCAGAAATGCATTTAGATGACATCATCGAGAGTGTCGTTAGCATTCTGTTGAGCCAATACCAGCTGCTTCTGCTTATTAACGTTCCTAATTAGCTGGCAATATGCACTGTCCCGAAAGGTCCAGCTAGAGGCATGTAGAATTGTGTGCCGGTGGTTAGTACATATTATCTGTGCGTGCACAGCATCTTGTGCAGTTGAAATGCAGTTGTCTCATATTCCAATTGCATCTGCTGATCCACTATCGCTTTGATTCGTTCATCTATTTTCGTTTTCCACATGATTCTGACTTTCTTCTTATTGTCCCTGTCTTGGCGCAACGGGTGATGAACAAGTGGAAACATCTTCGAGCGCTGGGTAAATTCTCTTCACATAGCAGTTTTTCAATCCTAGGTACCTTGTACCTCAACGTGTAAAAATGAATGATACGCTGCTTAATACACCATTTTGACACATGGCAGAAAAAAAATTGGTTTTGTCGGAACAAAACGTTACAGCATGTTGAAGTGCAGTTACGATGGGGTTGGTGTGAATAAGCACCGCCACGTGCGTCTGAGGTTGTTTGTCCTGCTTATGTGGATGGCCATGTACGCTGCGTCGACATTTACAACAGTCGTGGCAAATACCTGACTGACACGGTGGGCATACTCTGCTCCTATGTTTTCCCTTTCGTGAAGTGCATCCTGGCGCCATCGTAACAACGTATGACCTCATATGATGATGTTAGTATATTTGGGAACGAGTAAGACTTTGCACTACTATAAACAACTCTAGATTGGTGGTTCGTAAATTCTTTTAGCTTCTGCAAGCATATAATCATAGCATGAATACATATTTTGATGTGAGATGTACTGAATAGGCTGCAGAAAAAAGTGAATCGCGCAAATCGTAAACCAAGCATGTGTTCCAAACCTTGTCTTACAAAATTGGAGCGTTAAATCGGTCCGCTAATCAGTGCACGTAGTGGAAAATGACGGAGCTTTGAATGTATCAATTGCCAGAATAAAAATGCTTGAGGGTATTATAAAAATCCTGTGAGCCCCAAAATTTCCCCGCGTTTCTCGTGGATGTGGTGTTAAATAGTAATGCACTGTTTTGAGGGCAGACAGTATATCATTATTGTAATATCTTTTAATAGCTGCACCAGTGCTGCAAGGATTAAGAAGGAAAAGAACCAAAAAAGGTATTGCTAATCATTGCATCAGTTATTGATGGTTTTGACTACAGTGCATGTTAATCATCTGTTTCTCCATACAGATGCAGAATTATCGCTACAATCAAGTGTTTTAAACAAATCTGAAACAGGTATCGTGATTTCAGAGAGTGGGTTACTTGTATGTACCAAGTGTAGGAAATGGATTTTTCTCTCGTTATAAACTATTACTTATGGATTTGCAAATGTATCTCTGTGATGGTGCCTCCTAGCATCTGTTAAAAAGGGAAGGATACTTGCACTTAAATATATTTTTATTGATTATTCCCTGTCCAAAATGCAGCTATACCATCGAGTCGGGGAACTGCAAGTAATACTCTTAAACCCGATAGCCCATGTTGGGAGAATTGCATCATCCAGACAAATAATTTTCAGTTTATCCCTCCTGTAGAACGCTACACGCTGTCTAATATAATTGCTGATTATGACTTGGGTTCAGGTACACTGACTGAACGCTTGTGTAATTGGCTAATTGCAATTTTGAATGAAAAAGGTGCTGGTTTGCCTGAATTCAGTGCCGAAACAAAATATAATGTACAACGTGGACGTGATAATCCAGAATCATACTACTACTGTGTTGATAATGCTTATGTTTCCGTAATTGAGCAATTATTGGTATCCATTACAGCATCAAATCGTTGCAAATCTGACGTGGCCATTCTGTGGAACTGTGTAAGTGCAGTTTTGTGCGTGATTAATTCTTCTCCCATGGAAAACACAGTTGCAAATCATTTGCTAACTTGATTGACTTGTTACGTTATATTCGTCACTTCAACTCTTCTATTACATCATGGTGGGTTTTACATTTCCAAAGGATAAGGTGAATGACACTAACAACTATGCTTGTAGAGTAGAAGTTGTTTGGAAGGAGTGCAAGTTTGTTTGCAATGTTGCCTGTTTAAAGAAGGAAAATATCAAAAAAGCAGTGCAAAAAACATTTGCAGAACAAATCAAACTTGTGAAACGATTGCAAATACCAGTGTCTTCTACTGAATAAATTCTCTTCACATAGCAGTTTTTCAATCCTAGGTACCTTGTACCTCAACGTGTAAAATGAATGATACGCTGCTTAATACACCATTTTGACACATGGCAGAAAAAAAATTGGTTTTGTCGGAACAAAACGTTACAGCATGTGGAAGTGCAGTTACGATGGGGTTGGTGCGAATAAGCACCGCCACGTGCGTCTGAGGTTGTTTGTCCTGCTTATGTGGACGGCCATGTACGCTGCGTCGACATTTACAACAGTCGTGGCAAATACCTGACTGACACGGTGGGCATACTCTGCTCCTATGTTTTCCCTTTCATGAAGTGCATCCTGGCGCCATCGTAACAACGTATGACCTCATATGATGATGTTAGTATATTTGGGAACGAGTAAGACTTTGCACTACTATAAACAACTCTAGATTGGTGGTTCGTAAATTCTTTTAGCTTCTGCAAGCATATAATCATAGCATGAATACATATTTTGATGTGAGATGTACTGAATAGGCTGCAGAAAAAGTGAATCGCGCAAATCGTAAACCAAGCATGTGTTTCAAACCTTGTCTTACAAAATTGGAGCGTCAAATCGGTCCGCTAATCAGTGCACGTAGTGGAAAATGACGGAGCTTTAAATGTATCAATTGCCAGAATAAAAATGCTTGAGGGTATTATAAAAATCCTGTGAGCCCCAAAATTTCCCCGCGTTTCTCGTGGATGTGGTATTAAATAGTAATGTACTTATTTTGAGGGCAGACAGTATATCATTATTGTAATATCTTTTAATAGCTGCACCAGTGCTGCAAAGATTAAGAAGGAAAAGAACCAAAAAAGGTATTGTTAATCATTGCATCAGTTATTGATGGTTTTGACTACAGTGCATGTTAATCATCTGTTTCTCCATACAGATGCAGAATTATCGCTACAATCAAGTGTTTTAAACAAATCTGAAACATGTATCGTGATTTCAGAGAGTGGGTTACTTTGTATGTACCAAGTGTAGGAAATGGATTTTTCTCTCGTTATAAACAATTACTTATGGATTTGCAAATGTATCTCTGTGATGGTGCCTCCTAGCATCTGTTAAAAAGGGAAGGATACTTGCACTTAAATATATTTTTATTGATTATTCCCTGTCCAAAATGCAGCTATACCATCGAGTCGGGGAACTGCAAGTAATACTCTTAAACCCGATAGCCCATGTTGGGAGAATTGCATCATCCAGACAAATAATTTTCAGTTTATCCCTCCTGTAGAACGCTACACACTCTCAGCGTACTTAAGGCTGCCACCTAATGAATTTACGTCATAAAAAATGGCGCCTATGTACAAAAGTCAAATCTCACGCAAGAAGCGTACCCTATGATAGAAACTTTAGACGAGTGTATTTTATACACTGTTCCAACTATTAGTAACGTTCTATGATTAGAAAGCATCCCTGCGGCATGTAACCGCTTGGAATACGGCGATATAACCGATTACGGCTGTATGCCGGGATGTTGCGATCCGTTGTCTTAGAAAACTAATGGGGTATTTAAAATCCCCATATGTTTGCACCTATTACGCCGACTGGGGAATTTAAATAATTGGCTTGCTGTATTCACAACAACCATGAACAAAGTTCAAAATGGCCGACCAGCTGCACAAAGACTAATGAATCTTCGATGCACGGTCCAGTTATTGAAATCCCCAGTCATAAACCATTAGTATCAACCTAGAGGAACCTGCCAAGCATTAAAAAGTTACCTTCGAGCTGCATTTTCATCCCAGCGTTTAAGAAGTTCGTTAATACGCGGGTCAAGTACAGTGGTTATTAAAAAATAACCAGGCGGCTGATTAGTGTTGCTCGACAGCTGCTTTTAATTTTTGGCAATCGTTAGTTTGGGAGCATATAACGCAAATGTTATGCTGTGGATCTGTTTAGGGTCATAATAGGTATGAAAGTTGTACAAAAGTAGACGTCATACGCTAACGGGAGATCGATAAGTAACGATCCGAATAACGTCATAATGATGTAATACAAACATGAATGTTGACAATGTGTCAACAACACGAAAACAAGATTTTTAACATGAGGCAGCCTTAACTACCCTGAGCTGTCTAATATTATTGCTGATTATGACTTGGGTTCAGGTACACTGACTGAACGCTTGTGTAATTGGCTAATTGCAATTTTGAATGAAAAAGGTGCTGGTTTGCCTGAATTCAGTGCCGAAACAAAATATAATGTACAACGTGGACGTGATAATCCAGAATCATACTACTACTGTGTTGATAATGCTTATGTTTCCGTAATTGAGCAATTATTGGTATCCATTACAGCATCAAAACGTTGCAAATCTGACGTGGCCATTCTGTGGAACTGTATAAGTGCAGTTTTGTGCGTGATTAATTCTTCTCCCATGGAAAACACAGTTGCAAAATTATTTGCTAACTTGATTGACTTGTTACGTTATATTCGTCACTTCAACTCTTCTATTACATCATGGGTGGGTTTTACATTTCCAAAGGATAAGGTGAATGACACTAACAACTATGCTTGTAGAGTAGAAGTTGTTTGGAAGGAGTGCAAGTTTGTTTGCAATGTTGCCAGTTTAAAGAAGGAAGATATCAAAAAAGCAGTGCAAGATACATTTGCAAACCAAATCAAACTTGTGAAACGATTGCAAATACCAGTGTCTTCTACTGAACATTTCTTAGTTCCATTGTCTGAGAACGACCTTGAATTCATTAGTGGAAAACTTGACACAAATTATGATGGTACCACCACCTTGACACAGGTTAAATCAAAATTTTCTATTTTGTTGACAAATGGAAATTATTACTTCAAATTTCCTGGTAACATGTCACATCAGAGAGCTTTGGATCATTTAATTATTGAAAGCTTATTAGATATGGATCAGCTGCAACGAGAAGAGTGTGCCAAACATCTTGTTTTACCTATTAAAAAATACGCCTCCCTCTACCTTTTGTTGTATTTCCAGCTATGAAGTATCAGTTAACTAAAGATGTTGCTATGCAATGTCTTCCACATCTTGCTGATGGAATTAGAGAGGGATTGGACAAACTTCATGGCCTTGGTCTGGCTCACCTAGATGTCAGACTACCTAATGTCTGTGTAGGTGATGATTATGAAGTTAAATTGATTGACTTTGATCGCTCGAGCCATTCTAATGATGTTAAAAAGTATGGTGGTCAGTTCATGTACAAATATGAAACAAAACAAAGGATTGTGCAACATTTGGATTGGAAGCAGTTTGGTCTCCTACTGTTTACCCTTTCCTCTTATAGGGGCCCTAAGCATCAGAATGAGCTAACCAAAGATGATATTCCACAAGGGAGTTCTCCATTTCTGAAAAAGTTGATATTTCGTCATACATGTAATGACAAACTCCTGCACAAGTGGAAAGAATCATTGCAGCCCAGTCAGAAACGTCCGATGAGACCTTTATTGCAGTAGTGATATTCTTCTAACTCCATGAGCTTAGGTTGCCCTTATTTAATTTAAAACCATGGTGGCTCAAATTGTGCTTTCTGGTTTGCTGCAAGAGGAATCAATCTACAGTTGAAATTCATGCACTGTGCTACACATTCCTTTAGGCTAACTGTATTGATTTTATGCACTATTTTGTAACATGATTTGCACTTTATCGATTGTATTTATTTTTAATGGGCCATTTAATATACTATCAGTCTGTTGGCCAAATAATGGTGTTGCTGTGATGTGAAGGTGTTCATAGGTGAGGCAGTTGTGGTGCACACTTTTAGTTTTGCACTGTGTGTATAAGGAATGGGTGCAAGGGACATTGTAGTACATACAACTAATCACACTTGTCTGGTCTAGGATGATTGTATAGAAAACTGACAAATCCTAATTTTAGAAATTTAAGATTTGTTGCCCAATTTTTTGTGTATGATATAGGACATTACTAGAATTGAATTTTAGTTCAAATGTAATTTCACATCGCAATATGACTTAAATCTAATATAATTCTAAGGCAAACACCCAGGGCGTTATGATTATTGGAAGTGTGGTGACTTCATCAGCATGAATGATCCTTTAGTACTGGTCCACTTGCCTTCTCTCTAATGCAATCTCTATTAGTATTGTACTCCAAACTGTCTGGGGATCCTGTGACCATTTGGTCCGCATGTCTTCTCCATGGTATCCCACCTTTCTGAACACCCACACTGTATGAGTTGGCACCTTTCTTTCAGAGTACTACTGCTGGTTGCCATCAAGGGTGGTTTGGATGGTAGTCTCGCACCATCACCTGGTCACCCTCCCTGAACTCTCTGCTCACAGTCATTCGAGTATCTGCCTGTGTACTCTGTTTCTCGAACACACTGTCTCTCACATTAAGCCTGAGCAAGTGTAGTCGACATCGTAGGTCCCTTTTTATCATCATCTGAGCTGGCGTGGTATCCAGTGTTGAGTGTCGAGCGTTCCCGTACTGTATTAAGAAACTGGATACGCGATGTGAGAGGGATTTCTTTTCCTTCTTTGATGCTTGCAAAGCCTGCTTTAGGCTTGGACAAAGTGCTCTGCCAGCCCATTTGTGGCAGGGTGGTATGGACTTGACTTGCTGTGTTTACAGTTATTTGCTCTGACAAACTGTTCAAATTTATCCGCCGTGAACTGTGTGTGACCCATTGTCTGACACGATTTGTTGGAGAATTCCCCACCTTGCGAACATAACCCTCAATTCATCTAGCGTTCTGTCTGTGGACGTGTCTTCCATGATCACCACCTCTGGCCATTTGGAGTATGCGTCCACGGCCACTAAGAATTGCTTCCCTTCAAAGAGTCCTGCAAAATCTATGTGTACCCTCTTCCACAGCCCTTCTGGAAACTCCCATGGGTGTACTGGTGTCAACTTGGAGTCATGTTTAACCAGCCTGCAACCATCACATTTCTTGGTGATGAACTCAATATCCTGGTCAATTCTTTGCCACCATACATGACCACGTGCGAGGGAGGGCTTTCATTTTCACCACTCCCAGATATCCACCACACATATCGAGAAATTCCTATACATCGGGAAGACACCTTCGCATTTTACGTTGCAAACATTATCGATTTGCATCAGTGGATAGAGAAAAATCCGGAGATCATAATGATATCTATTTTATGGCATTTGCACTGAAAGTAAATCAACAAAAAATTGACGAAGAAAATCTTGTGGTCGTGGTCATTACATAATGCTGTCTTCATACCTTACATCATTTGACTTAGTTAACTAATGTAGCAATTATTGAAATGGTTGGTGTGCACTTGCGTAACTAGCACTTGGGCGTGGCCTGAGATTAAGGTCTCCCGCAGGCGACTTTCTCGCATAACCATTCTTTAAGTGCCTCTTAGTCGGAGGTAGAAATTGAACTAGGCATTGCCCCCCTCAGATCAGCCAACTCACCTTCCATCCCGTGGCTTTGTCACCTTCGCAAATATGTGTTACTGTATACGCATGTTATTTGTTCGCAGCTCTACGCATCAAACGTTGAAATTAGTTCATACGTCTGCACTTGCAGTGTAAATATAAAAGACACAGTGCAAACCACTCCGTATAAATCTATATGCTTCAGCAAGGAGCGATCCAACTGCTGCAACAAAAGTGAAGGCCATGCATTCGCCACTCAAGCCGCTACGTCCTTTCACTTGCTTGACGCTTCTTCACTTCGCAGAGCATCCGAGCAAAGCAAATACACACTGACACACACATTTACAACACGGCATGTTTTTGCGTTATTGATCTTTCGAAGGACCCAGTCAAACGCATATATATGTAAGTCAACTTCGTACAGAGAACACTTTTGGCGATTCCGTGTTCCGTGTGCGTTATGCATGCAGCAGTTCACTCTTTCACTGACAGTCCACAGCCCTCACGCACAGAAAAGCATATAATGTGATCTCGAGCACAGATGCAGTGGGGTGTGGTTGTGTAAACAGTTATGACCAAATTCCACCTGCAGTTTAGGTACACAACAGCAAATAAAAAGGTGAGCCATAAAAATGGCCCAATTAGGAAGGTGCAATACAGACTGGGTGCATACACTACACGTTTATTGTTCACCATGCAGTTTTGACCTTGTGCACAGAATTGATCGCACACCTGCGTCTTGACACACAAATGATTCAAAGCAGCTCAACCATTTAAAAGTTGCACTGTCTTGCATGGCAGAACTGGAAAGAGAGGTATACACTATCTAAATTTTGCCCCCACCATTTTTACATGCTGTATTTAATGTTAGAAGCAACAGCGTTCTCCCTAGCTAGCTAGAGCAAGGCGCTCTGCTCTGCATTTCTGTTGTTATGAGCGCTCTGCGTTCCACCAGATCCCCTTTCCGAAAAAGGAAATAGTTATCTACCACATTGCATAATTGCATTTCATCTTGAAACCACAGTGGTTGGAAAGCAATAGAGATAGCTAAACAAACTCATTTACAGTACATGTAAAGGTCACAATGAATTTCATTATGTCCTGGGTGCACTGTGCGCCGGTAAAAATTGAGTACTCAAATAGTAAACTAAGAGAACTAAGAAAGTGGGCAAATAGTGGTTGGGGTGGTTGTCTTCAGCATGGCCTGAAAGTGTTAGAAAGCTGCCTATCTTCATACGCATAATGGCATGCAGCAAATGCACTGAATGCAGGGCAACAAGAACTCCGCTTTCTATTTATAACTTCTGATGAGGTTACACAGACAGGGGGAACCAAATACGAGTCAAGAAGTAGAATGAAAGACTACCACAATAGTTGCACTTGTCCTTAGCTTAGTATAATCTATAATACACCTGGGTACGAGACTATAACTTTGTGCCAACTTGTGATGAAGCGTATCAGGTGTACTCGCAACAAACCAGGCTTGATACCAAAGGAGAATCAAGTGCCCAAGCAAAACAAAAGATCACAGCCGATTTTGAGTGCCCTGCATTCCGTGTGGTGAAAGTTTTAGACCACTTTGTTCACTTTCTTGGTCCTCAAAATTAATTTACATTTCAACGTTTCGAGTACTCAATTTGCAGGCACACAGTATTACACACAACCACTCACATGGCTCTAAGTATGTATAGCTGCCCTGCTCACTCTAATTGTATGCCCCAATGTTGCCAGGCCTGGCCTAATACATAGTACCTCAGGTGCTGTTCTCCCATAAGTCTAAGGAGAACACTGATACACAATAATAGACTCAATTTCACAGGTTGCAGTTTAAAAATGAATAGCCACGCTTGAAACTGAGGCAGTATTTTATAGTCTGGGACTTATAGTATTTATCATTGCTCACCAAATAGTGACCTTGTGGTAATGTCATCCCATTCAAATTTCTACCAGAAATGGTTCTTTGCATGGTACTATAGCAGACTATTAACTTGTGCCAGTTTAAGCACAATACAGTATTCTTTGTCGATGCTTATAGCATAGGAATGCAAGATCATCCTTGTGTTGTCATCATTGAAAAACATTCACATGCAACACAATCTGATCCAGTAAATAAATATGAGCTTCTATAGGATCATTCATAAATTACGTCATGCTGAAGGGGGGTGGGGCGTGTAATGTATACATCAGTATGGGCCATATGAGTGTACATCTTGCGTGTGCCTGCATGTGTGTGCATGTGTGTGTGCATGTGTATGTGCATGTGTGTGTGTGCAGGCAATTGTATGTAGGTAAACTTCCGAATGACTTTAGAGGGCCACAAACAGGCAATTTCCAAATGACTTTAGAGGGCCATTACATCACCCCAAAAGCGTACCACAGACCCATATTGGAAGATTGGTCAGGCTAGCAGAAAGCAGGGGGAGGGGAGGCTACCCCAGCAAAAAGTTCTTGGCCAAGATTCTTGGCAAGATGGCCAAGATCCTGCCAGGATGCCAAGATCTTACCAGGACGCCAAGATCTTGCCAGGATAAAAAGTCACCAACTTAAAATTAAATTAGATTCATTGAGGATAGGATAGATTTGCAAACATATGTAAGGCTGATACACTGTGTTTTAGACTGGGTTGACATATATAATATATTAATCAACTGATACTACTTGTTGTTTTAATGAAAATTAACACAAGAATGTACAACTCAATACATTATTATCTAGTGCTTTTCATAGACGTTTGGCAGATAAACTATTACATCAGTAGGAAAATGTTTGTTAGGGATATGCAGATCAAAGACTTGGTGGCTACTGCTGAAATGATGTTTGTAACAGACACTTTTTTCACTTTTACAAAAAACCTGTCCACTGCTGCATTCACTAAATCAGGCTTGCTAGCCTGAATATCTTTCAAAATGCCATCCGGCAGTCACTCAAATATATCAATGATAGCAACAGGCCCTTCCTTTAACATACAGAATTTCCTAATTGACCCAATTCTTCTCATTCCTCTGTCTTCAAATTCACATACTGAACTGTCTCGTAGAGTCTTCTTATCTTTCGCACGGTACGAAGTGTTTTCAAATAGTAAGATTTAAAGGTTGCAACAACATTATCTGTGCCAGTAACATGAAATCCAGCATTATGAATGGCATCAAGTTCTTCGTTCAACAAAACAGTATTCAGTATTTTTCCACAAATTCCTTCCTCAGTATTACTAATCTCCTTACTCAAAAACTGCAATGTTTTATCCTGTTCTGAACTTGATAACTCATTGACATATGAATTAACTGAAAATTTCATACATATAGATCTCGATAAGCTGGGCAGAAAGTTTTTAAAGCCATGCTATTGCTTTTTAATGTACCCATTCATGTTTTCAAAACCAAAACAAGAATAAGCCCAAAGTGGACCAAGCCTACGCACAAAATAGGCCAAATGTATGAGACCATGAACATTTGACGAACACATTTTGTCTGGGTAGTATTCAGGAACATGTTTGTAGAATGTTTCAAGCATTGTTTCGGCTGCATCAATGTCATCTGGTGAAATAGAACTATTAAGCAAAATGGGCATTGATGTGACTAATAGTGCAAAGTGATGCACATAATCAGGAGGCAAACAATTTAGAAGTATAGGCAATGAGTAGAAGAGTAGCCAATTTCTATATTCAGATGCTTTCCAATAACCCAAAGAAGTGCGAATTGGTCTTGGTGACCTGCCAAATTCATGAGGCGGTTTTTTTCTCATAAGATACTTGTCAATATTACTCAAAATATCACCTAAATAGAATCTTAAATCATGGTTGTTAACATTGATGAAGCATTCCAAAAAAGATTTAGACGACACCCCTAAAGCACTTAAATGCATGTAGTCCAGGGCAACATGTATTGTTGGAATGTGCTTGCTTAACAGAGACGTACCCTTAACACCGTAGACTGGTTTTAACTTTTTTTCTGCCTGCAAAGCCCATTCATTGATATCACTTTGAATTCTAAGAATGTGTGGCTCCGTGGGCAAATAAAGGTGGCGGTGTGACTTGTGCACACCTTTATCTAAACAATAAGGGCAACCATAATGTCCATTATATTGAACCACATTCAAGACCATTGCTTTTGGCAGGTTGGTCAAATACTCCCATTAAAAGCTTTGCTTTGAGTATCTTCATTCCTTTAGATGTTGGAAATGCTATACCAGTCTTTTGAAGGTTTTCAATTTTAGATAGAACAGGATGCAGTAATGCTTTCATGGGTGGTTTACAAGGGCCAAGCCACAGTGCTCCTACCATCATGTTTTCTGAATTCATTCGTATCATTGGGGGAAGGGAAGTGGTGAACATTAGAACGGGCCAGAGGGTTTGACCTATAAGTAAATTATAAGCATGCTGATTACACATTTGTAGATCACATTTGTAGATTGTATTGAACGTACCTGAAGATTTAAATACAGGAACACCATCACAACAAAGAATGAGTCCAGCATGTTCAGGAACACTTAGAAAATTCCCTTCCTGCTTCAATTGTTTCATCAATGTCCCATCATCTATGTCTTCAATGGTGTCTTCTGTGTGCTTTCTATAGAAGAATTGACATATTTGGCTCCATTTTTTCTGTTTTAGAAAGAATTTGGATAATCTCATGGTCGTCTCACGTTTATAGTCTTACCTGTGAAAATTGTGCACAGATGCTGCTCAAAAGGAAGAACAGCTAGATAACAAACTTTTGCTTTAACTTTCTTACATTCAAAATTAACGCAGTTGTTAGGCTTCACAATTTTATTCATACATCTAGAACAATACATAAATATATCTGTTTCATCACATTTTAACTTATTTCTGAGTTGATATGTGGACTTTGCAAACAATTGGTTTCTGGACAATGAATGGCAATTAAATCCAGCAGTTGCTTTGTAGCAGAATCGTTTGAGACTGCAAAGTAATTGGCAGCAAGCCAACTTGCTTTCACACTTATTGGTGCACCTTGGTAGAGTGGTACCATGGGTAGCTTATCACTTTTAGAAAGTGTAGCTGATGGTACTGCTTGATTATCTTCCTCTTCAAACTGCCTTTCCTCCCCTCCTCACCACCACCACCACCACCACCACCACCACCACCACCACCATCATCATCATCATCATCATCATCATCATCACCATCCTCCTCCTCCTCCTCATCATCATCATCATCACTATAACCATCATCATCACCATCATCATCATCATCCCATTCTCCTCCTCCTCCTCATCATCATCACTATAACCATCATCACCATAACCATAACCTTCATCATTATAATTATCACCACCACTATAAACATCAGCATTGTCATCAATTTCACTATCATGAATATTATCATGACCATCAAGGCCACCATCACTACCATGGTTACTCGTACACTGCCTATCATCAATATTAACATGACCAATATCTTTACCAAATCATCATGGCCATCACAAGCATCTTGTAGTTGATCACTGTCATCCCTGTCATGTCTGTTCACATCTTCCTTCAAGCTATGATCTTCACTACTATCACTGCTTGTGTCTGAAGCAGTTGACAATCTGGAGCAACTCTGTGTTGCATCTAAAGTGAATCAAAATACATAAATGTAAATGTCCTAAAAATGTTACACATACCGTTCAGCCATCGTCGTCTGGTTCTGGTTGGAATACGAATGCTTGGGTCTGTATTATATCGCTTTCTTTTGTAGCCTACATGTAGTGCAATTATGCACAAGTAATATACATTAATGTTATTCAAAAGACATAATTAAAATGTATCTGGTTGAGTACTGTACCCTAAAAGTGCAAAGCGGTCATGAACTAGTAAGAGTGAATGAATAATCATCACCAATATAGCTATAATTGATACGTTAGGTACAAGGTGTCTATTTAACGCTAGCGCGTACATGGTAAGTATCTATACCTAATTTACGCGAGCCACTTTGCTTGCATCGTGTTGCTGTCCTTTCTGGAACAGAAAGTTCAGGGTTCCTTAGGTACTCTTTGTAGTGTTTTCGCTTTCCACCTGCAATGCGATCGCTCATTTTGCTCATGATCAAATTTTGCGAAAACTATTATTTTTTTACACGTAAAAAATTCGTACCACGTGCTTTATCCAAAAGGTGATATGTCGAAGCGTACAGTGAGACCTCCTGATAGATACCTACATGAGAACATCGAAATCGCTATCGATGGCAAACGAGCTGAAGATCGTAAGTATTGCATGTCATCATGCTTAAACAATTATGTATATGTACATGCACATATATTCATGGGCGTACGCAAGGGGGGGGGGGGGTCGAAAGACCACCCCCCCACCCCCTCACCAAAAGCGAGGTCACCTTGGATTTGTTCTTTGAAATATTTTGCTCAGAGTTGTGAAGCGCCCCCCCCCCCCCCCCCAATTCCTGAATGCTGCGTGCTCCCATGCCAATGCATTTTGAAGGCTTTGTCATGGCTAGATATGTTACGATATTTAAAACTCTTGACCCGCCGGTCAACCCAATCGCCGGGTGACAGTCTGTGAATATATGATATTAGCATGGTAAAATTCTGCGTGCTAGCGTGTGTTGGGTCCTTTGCCATCGAATATAATATATTACCCTGCCAGCTAGAGATAAGGTTAAGTATGGATGGAAATATTAGCGGCTTTAATTGACGAAGACGCGAACAATGTCGACATTTACATTATCTTGATATGCATGAAATTCACATCGCAGGCGTTTATTTAACCGGTGGACCGCTGATGGATATGTACTCGGAGACTGAACACTATTAGCTTACATGCGCCATCAATGCGTTATTTCAACTGGTTAATTAACAGTTTCATATGTTAACTTCCGTATTTATATTAATTTTATGTACGTGAATTATAACTTTGCGATTTCTATATTCATATCCAGAACAATGTACAATTTTATGTTTAGAGAATAATCGAGAATATGCTTGCAACACATCATCGCTATCAACTGATAGTAGAGATTATGTCACGCAGGATGACTTAAAGCCTGGAAATGACCTTATCTGGGTCTATAAAGGAACACGTTATTCTGTTCATTTTAAGGGTATACTCTTATGTATCCTTCCACCAGTTGGAGTAAGAAAAGTACTTGTTCTTATACAGGAGATGCAAACCCCCGATCTAAAACATTTGACGAAGACTCTACATCTGATAATGGTAGTGATGACAATGCGGTATGCAATGAAATTTTATTATAGTATTATTGAACATGACTTTATCAAGTACTGTGCAGTAATTCATATACAATCAATATGATAATAGGAATGTGTAAAAGGAAAAGAAAGGGCAAAAGCATTCAAGAAGAGACCAGCAAGTGATTTAAGAAGTGAAGTATGAAATCTTGTTTTTGAAATATATGTTGAACATTCATACACTTCTACTAATCTATTGTTTTAATCTAACTTTGCACAGATGCCATCAAACAAAAAATCTCGTTTCTCGGACAGTGAGATGGAAGAAATAGTAAGGGACTATTGATACTGCATTACAGGTCATCATTAGTATACTAATAGGAATGTGGAAAAGGAAAAGGAAAAGGAAAAGGAAAAGGAATAGAAGCATTTGAGAAGACACCGCCTAATGTTGAATGCTCATACACATATACATGTATTAATCCATTGTTAACATTACACAGATGCCATCAGGCAAGAAATCTCATTTTTCGGACATTGAGATGGAAGAAAAAGTAAGATAGTATTTACTGCATTGCAATTGTTACAAATATATTAATAGGAATGTGGAAAAGGAAAAGAAAAAGGAATAGAAAGGGAGAAAGGGGTTTAGAAGACACTGGCATTTGATTTAAGGAGTGAGGTATGAGATCCTTTTTTTAAGTTGAATGTTCATGCACGTAATCTATTGTTTCTAAAGTAATTCATTTTTTTGCTGTATGCAGTATAAAATTTGATGTTTGCATTAATGCATATGTATCCTGTGAATGTTCTTATATACATAAATAGGTACAAGCAGAAAGGACGAATTATTCCAGTGGCATGGAAAGTCAGGTAATGTGCTGTTATCTTACAATATCTATGTACATGTATAAGGACAGAACTCTAGTACAAAATTAAACATGAAAAGTGGTTTATTATATACAATAATGCCAGATTCTTGCAAAACTCTACAAGGAAATGAAAGTTTGGAACAAGGAAAGTTGAACAATACTTCTGAGAAAGTTTATCGCCTTTTGGAGGCCCATTTTACACCGCTTTGCCAAGAATGCATTGTTCAAGATCCAGGTCCTGCAGAGTATAAAGGTTTGCAATCACATAATATATTTTACACCGATTCATCGATAATGCATTGTTTCCGATCCAGGTCCTGCTGAGCATAAAGGTTTGCGCATGCACATAAAATATTGAGTAGTATATAACACTTCTCTGGTTGTACCATAGGTACAACAGGCGACATGCAACAGGAGGAGAGCCACTTCATATCTGTAAGTATTTTTCATTTTATAAGTCATAGATGTATAGTGATGCACATATTTTATCTGAACAGAAAAGTGGTGTGAATCTTCTACAGATTCGATCCCAGAATCCTGGAAAATATGCTCTAGCTCTACTGGATGCTTTGTTTTCCAATGAAGAGCAATCAACATGCTGTTATAAAGCATCCACAAAGACCAACAGCAGCAGTGTATCTCAAAAACCTCCTTTGTCACCAAACCGAGTGAAGCTCCTAAATCATGTAATATCATTGATGTTTCATCTTATCCTGTAACAGACTGCATTGACAAAAAGTTTGGTAAAGGTATGGCAGCGTTCAATGACCAGAAGATTACAGAATCCTTAAATCAGAAGTGTCGCAATAGATTTAATAAGTTTAAAAAGTTAAATGAAAAGGAAACAATAGCTAGATTGACATTGAATATCACTTAGCTATAAATAGGTTAGTACTGAGTATAATACAATGTGTTTATATAATTGAATTGAAACATCTTGTTTAAGAATAAGCTGTAAGGATTTACTTTACTTTTACTGCTGGCCTTGGGCATTACAGATCAATACAGACTGAATATATAACAACTCATATGCCGCCATTTCGTTTGCAATTAGAATTGGATTACCATCCATGTGGTAATGCTTTACTTTCATAGTGCATACTCATATTTATCATCGGCAATTGGAGATGGGCCATATCTTACATGTAGCAAGTTGGCTATAAGATCTTGCCATGATCACATATCTTGGATCATCTTGGTTAAGATCTTGGGCAAGGTCTTGGCAAGATCATGACCAGAAATTGGCCGGCATAATCTTGGCATCTTGGGCAAGGCCTTGGGCAAGGCCTTGGGCAAGTCTTGGGGAAGTTCCTGGCAAGTTCTGAACAAGTCTTGGGCAAGTTCTTGGCAGGAATCTTGCCCAAGAACTTTTTGCTGGGTACATATCAATTCAACCAATGATTTTGAGTCATGTTCTCAGATTTGCTTACTACTTCCCATATTTGTTGTCTTGAAGGGCGTTACACTTGAACACAAAGTACTGTACACTGTATGTCATTTGTTTACAAAATACAACCTTCTGAATTTTTTGGTAACCTTTGTTAATTTGTTAAGCTATTGTGTGGCTATTTTCAAGGGCAGCATACATATATTGGCACATAAAGGGTCAGAGGCAAGTGAAAAATAAAATGCGTTTTGGCTAAAAGAATACGGACTACAACAATCATGCCTAATACCGTACTTTCGATGATTTCTAATAAATGCTCACTTTGTGACGGGCGCTATTATTTGCATCCGTACCGAGGGTAATAGCTAACTTTCTATATAACACTGTAAAAACATCGAGTATACATTTACATTCACAAGTAAATAAAAACATTCTCTAACGAGAAAGTTGTTGGTATATAGGATTGACCAATGGTGGTGTAAAAAGCATGGAAACAAGAGTGACAGAAATTTGACTGGAAAATTGAAATAGGCCTATATTTAGCACACTAACGTTGTAACAGTACATGCCTGAGTAATGGGCTAAATATAGGCCTATTTCAATTTTCCAGTCAAATTTCTGTCACTCTTGTTTCCATGCTTTTTACACCACCATTGGTCAATCCTATATACCAACAACTTTCTCGTTAGAGAATGTTTTTATTTACTTGTTTCATAAGTTTTTTCCTCTGGCGTCTTTATAAGTGGTGATAAATTGATTTTAATTTACGAAAGGAGGGAGGGAGGTTAAAAAATTTTAATAATAGAAATGATAAGTATACGAGTTATTTATGTTATTGATTGTTCGGCCTTGTCCTCGTTTCCACCCTCTTCTATTGGCGCGGCGGCCTCGTTGTGGCCATGGGAGCCATGTGGGTGGTGGTGGCAGCGGCCAGGGGGGCAGCAGGCGAAGTGGTGGTGGGGCTAAATATAGGCCTCTTTGAATTTTCCAGTCAAATTTCTGTCACTCTTGTTTCCGTGCTTTTTACACCACGATTGGTCAATCCTATATACCAACAACTTTCTCGTTAGAGAATGTTTTTATTTACTTGTTTCATAAGTTTTTTCCTCTGGCGTCTTTATAAGTGGTGATAAATTGATTTAAATTTACGAAAGGAGGGAGGGAGGGAGGTTAAATTTTTTTAATAATAATGATAAGTATACGAATTTTTTATGTAATTAACCCTATAACGGTCAAATTAAAATCTACGTAATGTGACCTTCCGGCCAAATTATTTTATTTGAGTTTTGAAAGTTATGTCTTGCGCGGCAATTACTTTGGAACTCGCATATTCGTTAGTGTACTGCCTGAAATTCACCATGGATGTCTTAAAGTATGTTTTAGCAATGTATTTCCATGAATTGATCGTTGTGACCTGTTTTTCTAAATTACTAATTTGTAGTACGAAATGTGTCTTTCACGCGCGCTCTCGTTCTGACTACCTAGTAGCAGTTGGACTACAAAAAAGTGCTTCGTAATGTTTTTCAACCTGTTACCTATCTTTCTTGTGTAGAATTACACCGTCTGTTGTGCGTTTTGGTTTGTTATGATATGGTTGTCGTAGTGTTCTAGCGATTCTAATAGTAGCGCATCCGATGAATGAATGATTACTTGGGTTTGCATAGGCTTTATTTGTCAGTGTGAGACTTTTTCACTATATTAGAGGTGCTTGTGTGGTCTATGTTGATCGTAGATGCTGTTTTGTGACGTTTTGTTGTCTATAGCTTAGGTCATCGATGGGGTTTGCCTATATATTGGTGCTCAAACACAGACTGTATGACCAGACTGTACAGGTATGTTTTGTATGCTTAGATCATAATTAGATCATGTCATGCACCGTTTGTATATGTATGTTCCGTACTATAAAACAGATCTACATGCATACTGCCACATCTCCTGGCCACTGCCCTGACTGTCTCCTCCCCAGGTCCCTGTGAGTACTGCCACATCTCCTGGCCAGTGCCCTGACCGTCTCCTCCCCAGGTCCCTGTGAGTACTGCGACGTCTCCTGGCCAATGCCCTGACTGTCTCCTCCCCAGGTCCCTGTGAGTACTGCCACATCTCTGGCCAGTGCCCTGACTGTCTTTTCCCCAGGTCCCTGTGAGTACTGCCACATCTCCTGGCCAGTGCCCTGACCATCTCCTCCCCAGGTCCCTGTGAGTACTGCGACGTCTCCTGGCCAATGCCCTGACTGTCTCCTCCCCAGGTCCATGTGAGTATTGCCACATCTCCGGGTCAGTGCCCCGACTGTCTCCTCCCAAGGTCCCTGGGAGTACGGCCACCTCCCCTGGCCAGTGCCCTGACTGGGTCCCTGTGCATACCGCCACAACTCATGGCCAATGCCCTGACCATCTCCTCCCCAGGTCCCTGTGAGTACTGCGACGTCTCCTGGCCAATGCCCTGGCTGTCTCCTCCCCAGGTCCCTGTGAGTACTGCCACATCTCCTGGCCAATGCCCTGACTGTCTCCTCCCAAGGTCCCTGTGAGTACTGCCACAACTCATGGCCAATGCCCTGACTGTCTCCTCCCCAGGTCCCTGTGAGTACTGCCACATCTCCTGGCCAATGCCCTGACTGTCTCCTCCCAAGGTCCCTGTGAGTACTGCCACATCTCCTGGCCAGTGCCCTGACTGTCTCCTCCCCAGGTCCCTGTGAGTACTGCCACATCTCCTGGCCAGTGCCGTAACTGTCTCCACCCCAGGTCCCTGTGAGTACTGCCACATCTCCTGGCCAATGCCCTGACTGTCTCCTCCCCAGGTCCCTGTGAGTACTGCCACATCCCCTGGCCAATGCCCTGACTGTCTCCTCCCAAGGTCCCTGCGCATACCACCACAACTCATGGCCAATGCCCTGACTGTCTCCTCCCCAGGTCCCTGTGAGTACTGCCACATCTCCTGGCCAGTGCCCTGACTGTCTCCTCCCAAGGTCCCTGGGAGTACGGCCACCTCCCCTGGCCAGTGCCCTGACTGTCTCCTCCCAAGGTCCCTGTGCATACCGCCACAACTCCTGGCCAGTGCCGTGACTGTTTCCACCCCAGGTCCCTGTGAGTACTGTCACATCTCCTGGCCAGTGCCCTGACTGTCTCCTCCCCAGGTCCCTGTGAGTACTGCCACATCTCCTGGCCAGTGCCCTGACTGTCTCCTCCCCAGGTCCCTGTGAGTAATGCCACATCTCCTGGCCAGTGCCGTAACTGTCTCCACCCCAGGTCCCTGTGAGTACTGCCACATCTCCTGGCCAATGCCCTGACTTCTCCTCCCAAGGTCCCTGTGAGTACTGCCACATCTCCTGGCCAATGCCCTGACTGTCTCCTCCCAAGGTCCCTGTGAGTACTGCCACATCTCCTGGCCAGTGCCCTGCCTGTCTCCTCCCCAGGTCCCTGTGAGTACTGCCACATCTCCTGGCCAGTGCCATGACTGTCTCCACCCCAGGTCTCTGTGCGCACCTGCACAGACCTCAGAAGTGGTTTGCACATCCTCCTCACACATGTCATCCAGAAGCTCATCCCCAACCTCACTCCCAATCTCATCGTCACTACCTGGCATTGGCACGTCTTCGTCGCCATTGATGTCATCATTCTAAAGCATTGCCAACACTTGTGCAATGCTAAATCTCATAGCCATTCCTACAGAATTAGTGCGGTGTTTTTTTGTGTTGCATGAATATATTTATGGTGTTGCATGAATACATGTATATTACCTGCCTGCACTTGTAGGGGATGTAGATAAACAGATCCGAGATTACAGCCGACTGTCAACTCGCGTGTACAAACAAACCGCACTATGTAATACCTGCCAACTTAGTGAATACTTTGGTAACCCCTAAGTCTATCGTTACGTACGTTTTTTTGACTAAAGTACCATTGGGAATAAATACAAACCTCTGTACTACATGTTTGTATTGCAATAAGCACGATCAGAAACGCGTTGTCTAGGCCACGATTCATACAGTTCTTAATATTGACGCGCGTAAAAATACGCTTACGGCCGTACCGTTACCTAATGATTAAGCGTATAAATACGCTTATGGCCGTTATAGGGTTAACTGTTCTGCCTTGTCCTCGACCTCCTCGTCTTCTCCGGCGGCCTCGTTGTGGCCATGGGAGCATGCATGTGGGTGGTGGTGGCAGCGGCCAGGGGGGCAGCAGGCAAAGTGGTGGTGGGGGCACTGGTATAGGTGCCGGTGGTGGGGCTAGTGCTGGTAGCGGCGGGGGCCGCTCTGCTGCTTCTGCTGGTAGCGGCGGGGGCAGCCCTGCTGCTACTGCTGGTGGCGGTAGCTCTGCTGCTGCTGGCGGTGGGGACAGTGCTGCTGCTACTGCTGGTGGCGGATGATTGGGGGGCAGCACTGCTTCTAGCAGCGGTGGCGGGGGCGGTGGCTGGGTGAACGGTTGAGGAGTCGGAGGATGTACTTCGTCCTCCGAGTCTTGTTCAAAAAATCTTGCATATTCCATCTGAATCAACATGACAGAGAGTATAGAAACAAAGTGCAAGGATTTAGTTTTTACCTTTTTCTTCTCAGCAATCGAAGTGCACTATTTGGTGGGTGAGTAGCTTTTATACATGAAAAACCTTAACATGTGTGCCGGCTGTGCTACAATTCTATTGGTTCAATTTCATCCGTTACATCACCGATCATTATGCATATTCATGATCTCACAGATAAGGGGGGAGTGGCTGTGTGTGTGTGTGTGTGTGTGTGTGTGTGTGCAAGTAACAATGTTTACATGGGAAAGACCTCCCTCTCCAATGATTGTATATGTACATTGGCCATGGGAAAGACCTCCCCTCCTTATTCCATTGTGCTGGATGTTCTCCTAATTAAAAGGTGTTAACAATGTTTACATGGGATGCATTCTTGTGTATGTACATTGGCCATGGGATTCGAGATGGGAAAGACCTCCCCTCCATACATAGGCCTCTGTACGGACAGCTACAAGGCCGATCCCGAAAAGAAGAATGTACTGTTACAATGTTAGTGTGCTAAATATAGGCCTATTTCAATTTTCCAGTCAAATTTCTGTCAGTCTTGTTTCCGTGCTTTTTACACCACGATTGGTCAATCCTATATACCAACAACTTTCTCGTTAGAGAATGTTTTTATTTACTTGTTTCATAAGTTTTTTCCTCTGGCGTCTTTATAAGTGGTGACAAATTGATTTAAATTTACGAAAGGAGGGAGGGAGGTTAAAAATTTTAATAATAGAAATGATAAGTATACGATTTGTTTATATTATTAATTGTTCGGCCTTGTCCTCGTTTCCACCCTCTTCTATTGACGCGGCGACCTCGTTGTGGCCATGGGAGCCATGTGGGTGGTGGTGGCAGCGGCCAGGGGGGCAGCAGACGAAGTGGTGGTGGGGGCACTGGTATTGGTGCCGGTGGTGGGGCTAGTGCTGGTAGCGGCGGGGGCAGCCCTGCTACTGCTGGTGGCGGCAGCTCTGCTGCTGCTGGCGGTGGGGACAGTGCTGCTGCTACTGCTGGCGGCGGATGGTAGGGGGGCAGCACTGCTTCTAGCAGTGGTGGCGGGGGCGGTGGCTGTGTGAATGGAAGAGGAGTCGGAGGATGTACTTCGTGGTATCCTTATCTCTGTCCCCTATCTCCTCTGCCACTACACACCTACCATTGAGGTCTACTGGAATGGCCTCAAGTCGTTTTGTGTAAGTGTACGAATTAATAAAAAAGTAAGGTTCAGAGCCAGCAGTATGATACCCATGCCCAACTAAAATATCATTTTCTTCTAATCTCAATGCATTAACTTCCCGGATAGTTTTTAACAATGACCCTGCTTTTGCTCTTCGTACACTCAGTGCTTTAGAAACTAATGCATCTGCACCAATCTTACTTACTGCTGCACGGGCAGATCTTGTAACAACCTTTTGAGCTAGCAATGGATGAGACTTACAAAACGCATCATTTACTTCACTTAGAAGCTCACTATCCCTAAGAATAGCTTTTTCAAGACCACCATTATACTCCATTAGTGCATGAGATTTGGGTTC
Organism: Ephydatia muelleri; assembly: GCA_013339895.1. Classification (NCBI taxonomy): domain Eukaryota; kingdom Metazoa; phylum Porifera; class Demospongiae; order Spongillida; family Spongillidae; genus Ephydatia; species Ephydatia muelleri. The sequence continues at coordinate 7,979,972 of JABACO010000005.1, forward strand.
ATACAAGGAGTAGCTATATGGGAGAAGGATATGGTTGCAGTAATATTCAGTGCTCAACCATAGCAAATGCAATTAAATTAATACACAGTTGCAGGCGGGCTGCCATTGTGTCATGTACATCAGATAAGGAAGCCTTTTTGTGCATCAGATTAAGGATGACACCCCAATATTCAATAGACAGGTCACAAAGGAGAAAGGACTACTGTACACAACAGTAGGGTCACCATGCATGCTTTTCATGTGAAGTGAATGGCAGATCCCTTACATGCGTGCTGTACACATGTTGCATGCACATCACATGCCAAACTCAAAGAAATTAGACACCCCAATATTCAATAGACAGGTCACAAAGGACTGTACACAACAGTTGGGTCACCATGCATGCTTTACATGTAAAGTGAATGGTTTTGTGCAGATCCCTTACATGCGTGCTGTACATACATGTATGTTGCATGCACATCTTCCTATAGCTTTTTAATGCTAGTGCAATACAACATGCCATCACATACCTTTGGGTGGTAGTGGTAGTTCGGTGACCCCTGCGATACCGCTTCCTCTCGGCAGCACGTTTAGCCAATCGGACAGCGGGGTCATTCCAATACCGATTCCTTTCAGATGCCTTAATGGCAGCTGAATTGTCCTCGTATTTCTGCCTTTTAGCAGCGCGGTTCTCCTCGAAGTCCTCTTGATATCGCTGCCTTTTAGTAGTACGGTTCTCCTCGAGGTCCTCTTGATATCGCTGCCTTTTAGCAGATTGCTTAGATTCAATATCTGCGTTGTAGCTGTCGCGTACAGAGGCCTTCTTCTTTTCGGGATCGGCCTTGTAGCTGTCGCGTGCAGAGGCCTTCTTCTTTTCGGGATCGGCCTTGTAGCTGTCGCGTGCAGAGGCCTTCTTCTTTTCGGGATCGGCCTTGTAGCTGTCGCGTGCAGAGGCCTTCTTCTTTTCGGGATCGGCCTTGTAGCTGTCGCGTACAGAGGCCTTCTTCTTTTCGGGATCGGCCTTGTAGCTGTCGCGTACAGAGGCCTTCTTCTTTTCGGGATCGGCCTTGTAGCTGTCGCGTACAGAGGCCTTCTTCTTTTCGGGATCGGCCTTGTAGCTGTCGCGTACAGAGGCCTTCTTCTTTTCGGGATCGGCCTTGTAGCGCGCTCGGGCTTTAGCCTTGTTTTCTTGTGATAAAATATCGTCTTGCTTTTGAAGGTATTCCGCTCGTTGCTTAGATCTCTTCTTTCGATTACGCGAAGGCATTTAACTTCACTAGCCAAAGTATTTAACTGCGATAGGAACACCAAATAAATTTCGTGCAGGTCGGAGTGCATGCTGTAAAATAACTTCATTAATCAACAATAAACCAAATAAACTTCTGCAATAACTTCATATCCTATACAGAACTTGCTACCGCATGAGGTACTTCTCGCTGTAGTCTTTATATGACCTTAAAGGGCACCGCGCAGGTGAATTCCAAAGATATTGGCGCTATTGCCGTTATTCAAAACCGTTCGTAGCTCGAGTTATACCTTCCTAAGGAAGAAGAAGAAGAAGAAGAATTAGAAGACGACAACCAAGAATTATTTTGGGACTGGGCACGAGAAAAAGGAATTCGTTTGTTTCTCTAAAAGCACACCGTTTTATGACACGGAACAAACGTAGAAATGTAGATCTTTGAGTTCTCGTTCCATCGCGACAAAGAGATACGCGATCCGTTTCTCCGTTGTCCCTCCAGACGCGAGTGAAGTTTTTTAATGATATTCATCAATCCTCAATCCTATAATCCTATATTGAACCTGCTGCAGCAGGTTCAGATGTATGCAAGCATAGGGACCACACAACTACACATTCATCAAGCTTCCAACCTCCATCTTCGGTCACGTGACGAGCCACTTTAGGATCTTCGTAAAGCTTCTATGGACTCACGCATTGCTGCTGTGTTAGACGTCACGAAGAAGAGCTGTTTGTGATGTTCTCGACTTAATAATTAACTAAATATATGTGCAGTGTGTGATTGACTCGTGATGTTGGATTGAGTGTGCATGCTGGTTGAATCTGTTGCCATCGAGAGTAAGTATTTCACAGTGGCGACGATCGAGGGTGGGATCCCTAACATAGTGGCGACGGATTATGGCGATTCACGTGGGAAAGGTAGAAGAGTTCGATGGCGCTGTGGACGACTGGCCCAGTTATATGGAGAGATTGGAACACTTCTTCGACGCAAATAAAATAGGAGCAGAACAGAAAAAAGCGGCGTTTCTAGCGTGTATTGGCAAGAGAACGTACGGCCTTCTACGAGCTCTAACTGTTCCAGGTAAACCGGCAGACAAAACTTATAAGGAGTTAGTTGAGTTATTGACGAAGCATTTGGCGCCGAAACCGTTACTTATCGCGGAGCGTTATCGGTTCCACAAACGCGACCAGAAGGAGGGCGAGTCCATCCGAGAGTACGTGGCTAACTTACAAAAGTTAACGGAGCACTGCCAGTTTGGAGCCGGGTGGGACGATGCATTGCGAGACCGAATCGTGTGTGGCATCAGAGATGAAGTAGTTCGGAAGCGTCTTCTATCTAAGGCTGAACTTACATTTGCGAAGGCGGTGGAGATAATTGAGACAGAAGAAGTGGCGGTTAAGGATGCGGGTCAAATGAAAATGAGTGATACAATCCAAGTAAAAACAGAACCTCAGGAAGTGAACCAAATACCTACTAGGTCACAAGGCAGGTGTTACAGATGCGGTGGAAATCATCAAGCACATGGCTGCCCATTTATTGATCAACAGTGCCATTTTTGCAAAAAGAAAGGGCACATAGCACGTGTATGTAAGGCGAAGAAAAGAACAATGGGAGGCTCAGGATCAGAGTTATCCAGTGAGGCTACGATCGAGAATGAAGAGGAGGCAGAGGTACCAGTGTACTGGGGCCAGGCCATCAACAAGAGGAGGGCTGCTAAGGAGCAGTGGAAAAGTGGTGAGGCTATAATGGTGCACTGTAAAAAATTCTAGTGTTCTCAGAGCACGAAAATCGTGCTGTGCATAGCGGACACCAAAAATTGGTGCTCACACCTAATGAATCGCGGTTGATACAGCAGCCACGTAATGAATACATTAAATTATCATACACTTGCAGTAGTGATTCAATAATAACAAAAAACAAAAAGAAATTCAAATCACCAAAATCAAATCAACAATAAGACAAAACAAACAAATTCAACAAGTGTTCACTTTAGAAAGGGAGTCCAAAAGAACAGAAACACACGTAGGTAAGATTGCTGATAGCTTGAGGTTAAAAATGCTCTCGAAAAAGATGAAAAACTTTCGTAGTGATGGCGGATACTGGATGTTGTATATGTAGTAGCAAAAAAAGCAACACACAACTGCCATTCCCATAGAGGGCATACGTAGTACGGTTTTCTCCACCACCACGACAGGATCAGTCAGATCTGCAAGGGCTTTACCAAAGGCAGCAATGTAGGGGGAGTTGCAGCTAGTACCAACAATAGCATCATTCAAACTTATGTATTCACCCTGCAGAAAATAAATCATCATAATACATGTTTACAACACAGTAATACAACATACCAAAAAGGGTTTGAAAAATTCATTTCCTTCAATTTTGTGCCCCAGGAAGCACATCAAGATATGCAGTGCATACACAGTTTCATTGTTGCAGCCTATTCAAAGGAAGCAAGCAAATGTCACTCACATTGCACCTTTGTATAATATCATGTCAATCACTTTGTTTCGCTGCACTGAGCTCAGACAGAAATTTCTTGACGTTTGTCTTGCCACATGTCTTCCCATATGCCAGAATCTTACTCTGAACACCAATCCATCTTTCCAAAACATCTTCATGATAGACTTTCGTGATGTGCTGAAATTCATTAACCATCTTGAAAAAAAGTTAAGCATCTATGCATGAAGTTCCCAGCAGTCAAGCATAATATTTACTTACCACACTTGGTTCTACAAGACATGGAAATTTCTCCAGCACAGCTGTTACTGGAGGAATCTCAATTTCTATCCAGTGACGTCGATTTGCTTCAGTGACATTCATCAGCGACAGAAGGCTGCTTAAGACCCACTTTCCACTATACTGTCTTTTTAGTTCTTTGATATGGCGTTCATACTCGTCGGAGTGTAGCATTTCAGTTTTGTTCTTTTCCTTTTCTGATTGACACACACCCACTCTTGATGAAGTGCTAGGACGGCGGAGGTTTTTAAACTTTGACACCAACTTTTGCTTCCATGAATCCTGAAAAAAAAAAAAAAAAGAGAATGCATACGTGTATGCTATATTACATCACAACACAAGTATTGTGCTTAATGCTTACATAGCCACTGCCAATTGAATCCCTACAGGCCGGATGAAACTTGACTAATCGATCACAGCAGATGTTAAGTTGAGCGGTTGATTAGCATGATTTGGCTTGACATATGATTCACTATTTCATCTCTAGCTCTGGGAGTCAGCATGCCTGTCTTCAATGTATCAGTAGTGTATTTTGAAAACATAGTTGGAATAATCACTTGACTCCCCCATTCTGTCTCATAGCAAGACGAAAGCATAAATAAAAATAAAAATAATAGGAATGGATAATCATGTGATCTCTCCCTGGGATCTGACAAGCAATTTTCCTCAATTCCACAACCAACTAACAAACCCTTCCTTTACCTGTTTTGAGAACAAACTGGTGATGGCGAAACTGTTTTTTCCTTCCTTCTACACACATGAAAGGGAAAAAGCATTTAACTTTGCAACGAGAATTATCTTTACTTTTACATCTGTTGTATTAATAATACATCATGCACTATTTGAAAGATGTGTACCTTTCTGTTTCAGCCTGCAGTTTCTTTGAACTGTATGAAAAACACATACATTTAATGCCAAATACAGCAAGTACCGACTGATGTAAATATACAATGTCCCGAAATTATAATGATGTATAAATATACCTCACACCCTTTGATTCCAGCTCTGCACTGAAATGTGAAAAACAATGTATTACACAAAGCATTCAATTAACCACATTAGTCACCTTTCACTTCCATGATCGGACAGCCGTTTTGCCATGTTTGCACTGTAAAAAGAACTAACTCAAATTTGTTTAATTCACTTCTATGACTAACCTTGCCGATGCAACACTAGCTTCAAAGAACACACTGGATGTACAACATGCTTCATTGAACACACCACTGGTGAACACAGTTATCTCAAAAATAAATGCACATACAGAAAAATATATATAATACCTCTCAGATTCCAGAGGAACATAAGACAAACTAAGTGAAAGCAAAGATATTACATTATTTAATAACCATTGTATTAATTTAAATACCTATCACGATCTGAAGAATCTGCATGTTCGTCCACTCCCGAGATAAATCTGTAATAGCTAGATAAAAATATGGATATTTCTGAATGAGGGTGGTACCTTTGAGACAATATACTAAAGAGTTGGAACTTTGACTACATTGAGAGCATAAATTTGTTTGCAACAATTGGCATACAACACATGTTTTATAATGATTCCTATAGATACATAGGTTATCTGCAACCTATTATATATACGCACTGGAAATTGGTTGTGTTACAATGTCCTGAAAATATAATGTCAACAGCAAATGCCAAATTAATATTCCTTGAGAAAACGTAGTGTTACAATATTTTTCGCACACATGATCCCAATTTATTTACATGTTTCTAAATACCTTCTGTGGTACAACACATGATGATTCTGGAAATTTCCCATACATTTATTACCACACAAGATGTATAGCCATTCATTTTGACATAACACAAAATTTACTTGTACAGCACCTTGGTGATCCATAATCTGGTGAAGTACATCCACTGAAATTGCTGTCTGATGATATGGAGTTACCCCTATGAAATATTATAAAATGGGACAGTGAAAGGAAAAATAGCAAATCATACTTTCACTGAAATTTTGATTTTTGCTGAATTTTGAATGTATAGCTTTAAGTAGGATTCAAACCAAATTAAATTCAGTGCATGAGTAGAGTGATCTGTCACTACAGAATTGCTATGTTTGTTTACACCAGGAAACACAGAGAATGCTTGCACGCACGCACAAACAGAACACACACATACCCATCATTCAGTGCAAAAATACACCCAGTCACACATACAACACAAGTCAATGCCACACACACACACACACACACACACACACCAGAATGCTCACACATGCATGCACGCACCCACCCACACACACACACACACACCAGGAAACACAGAGAATGCTATTGACTGGGAAATGCCTGGTGACCTAAGAAGTGCTTCTGGACTGTTTTTAAGTCTAAAAGTGCATCCTTGTGTGAAGAAGATCTACTAAGTGAAATATTGGATGTACCATAACATTACTATGTGTCAAATGTGTAGGATTCCTGTATTGTAAATACGAGCTAAATAAATACGCATTTTCCTTGTTGTCTCACAACACATGAAGTGAAATGCCTGGGGCATGCCTAGTAGGACATGCTTTTATATTGCAAGGTCTTACGTTGTGTTTCATCATTAGCAATATTCAATGATTTTGCAATCCTCATCTGCTTGGGGAAATAAGCTTTGAAGCTTAAAATTACACTTGCTTCTTTTTTTATTGCAGTTCATCACAGCCTAAAAATTTGGTATATACTGTTCACAAATACAAATTGAAAAACTGTGCATACAACTTAATAAATGTCTAATGTCCTGGAAGTGTACCGCGGAGCACATTTGTACGTTGAGCAGGGTACGCAAAACAAAGTTTTTTTCTTTCCGTTCTGCCATTTCTGCATTCTAGCAATTGTTGATTGCTTTGCCACGTTGTGGCTATAAGAACAGCGCATGTTCTTAGTCCATCCACAACGTGGCAAAGCAATCAACAATTGCTAGAATGCAGAACGAAAAAACAAACAAACTTTGTTTTGCGTACCCTGCTCAATGTACAAATGTGCTCCGCATTTCAGCATTGTAGCGATTTTGCCACGTTGTGTAAGGCCTTAACAAGCTTTGAAAGACTAAACCATCCACAGTTATAGAACGCGAAGCAGTCGGTACCTCGACTATAATTAACGTGTGTGTGTGTGTGTGTGTGTGTGTGTGTGTGTGTGTGTGTGTGTGTGTGTGTGTGTGTGTGTGTGTGTGCGCGTGTGCATGTGTGCGTGCGCGTGTGTGTGTGTGCGCGTTTGCATGTGTGTGTGGTACCTGGTACCATACGCAACTGCTTGCGCGTTAATTATAGTCGAGGTACCGACTGCTTCGCGTTGCTATAACAGTGGATAGTTTAGTCTTTCAAAGCTTGTTAAGGCCTTACACAACATGGCAAAATCGCTACAATGCTGAAATGGCGGAACAAAAAAAAAAACTTTGTTTTCTGTACACATCGCAATGTACAACGTGCTCGGCGGTACACATGCACCCAGGACATTAAACATTAATGAATATAAGAAAAGAACATCACTGAAATATAGAAAACTTTGCTCAAAAAGTAAACATGGTGGCGAATACTGGTGACATTAATCACATGACGATCAATTTACACATAGCAACTACGCCCAAGTAAAAGTTGAATACGTTAAGCAATCCTAACACCGTATAGGGTATTTAGCATGTTTCGTTCCCACTTCAAATTCATCCAACCCAATTACCACATGTACAGTATCCGATTCGGTAACCTCACCGTAACTAAACTTAAAGCTGAAGGGAAGGTAATCCTAAAAATAGTCGCGTCCCCCCCCCTCCCCCCAAGCTGTTAGTAAGGGATGAATTTGAAGTGCGATAAGAAATGAAAATAACAGTACTGCCAACAAACCTTTTGCTCAAGAGTCTTTTTTGTTCAATCTTCAGCTTCATTCTATCCCCAAGAAGCGGAGCTATTTCCTTCAGATTATCCTCCGTTAATTCAATAAAGGTCACTCTATCTATCCGGTGTTTAAGGATTTCTTGTACAACGCTGTCACTTAAGTCAGGTATCTCTTCTTTCAAGCAAGCACAAAAATCTGCCATTCTTTCTCAAAATCGATCTGCCACGTGCAAAATTATTATCACGTGTCGTTTAATAATCCAGTGAAATGCTTTCGTGTCCCCTTTGTTCATCCGATTTACCGACAGAACCTCTACTTCTTCAGCATATTCGAGTATGTCATTCGTGGGACCCAAACTTTTCCATCCAATGTATTGTAAGAGGGTGCTGCCGAACATTTGGCAACTATTGCACATTCCAAAACCATCTTTTGAAGCATGGCTCTCACACTACTGTTCCTGTAACTACTCAAGAATGCATCTCTATCGACAACGTGGAAGCTGCTGACACTGTTCCTTTAAATACTCAATCAACTATCGCCAATTTGGAAGCTGTTGCAAGTACAAGTATTGAAGACCAGCCTGTTACAGACTATGGTGCTAAATGGATCCTGCAAATGAGTGAAAAACACAGGCTAACAAGAGAAGCCATGATTGATATTGTGAGTAGCACTATTGATCTATTATCATATACTACTGATAACTTTAAACATAAGTTTCATAAGATACTAACTGATGAAGGGATTGTCCAAGATGATAAACTGAAAATGATTGGAGAAATGTTAGGCCAGGAGATGACTAACCCATTAAAAGGGCTTGATACATTTCAGAAGCAGTTGACTTATTATCAAACACATTATGGTTTCTTAGTAAGTTATCATTAGAGTACTGCCTGATGTTCATCTTTAATTTAATATGTAGGAGCCAGTGAGGATAGCATTACAGGAATCACGTACATTTCGCTTGTACGGCAGACGGCATAAAATTGTGACTAAAAGAGATGAAATGATTTATATACCATTGCTACAAACACTGGAACGACTGTTGACAAACATTACTATCCTCAGTGAAGTATGTGACTCATTATGGTTTTATAGCATTATGATGAATCATTATTTCAGGTGTTAAATGGGCACCAGTCAACAGATGGAATACTCAGAGACTATTGTGATGGAGAATCATTTCAGCAACATCCACTTTACTCCAACAACATGCAGCATCTGCAAATCATATTTTATTTGATGAACTAGAAATTTGCAATCCCCTTGGTTCATACAGAAAGAAGCATAAACTTGGTATGTGAGATGGCTAGCTTAAACTCAAGGATGAAACATTCTATGTATGCAGGTGCGTTCTATTTTCTTTTGGGTAACTTGCATCCTCGTTATCGAGCAAGTACCAATAACATTCAGCTAGTATCATTGTTTAAATCATCGTTTATTTCAAAGTATGGAATAGATTTGCTTTTAAAGCCGTTTATTGAGGATGTTAAGAAATTAGAATCTGTAAGTTTCAAATATCAAGTGTTGTCATTTCATAATTAAGCATGCTTTTTTCCAGGATGGACTTACTGTACAGGCTGATGGAAAAGTGTATCATTTCAGTGGTACTGTAACTATTTGTTGTGCCGATAATATTGGTAGCCAGATAATTGGTGGTTTTAAGCAAGGACCATCAGCTTTTCGAAATTGTCGTCAATGTCTTGGTACAGAATCAGACATTCAAACAAAGGTATTGTGAAATGTTGCAATTTTCTAGCAATGCTTATATTTTTGATTATTATGCAGTTTTTTGAATCATGTTTTGTGATACGAGAACCCAAAAGTCACTCAAACCAGTGTGATCTTATAGAGCAATCATCTGCACTTATGAATCATTATCGTACTGTTTATGGTATCAATAGCCGATCATCCATGGACTCATTACAGTTTTTCAAAGTGTCTAGAGGAACACTTTTACCTGACATATTGCACGATATTCTTGAAGGAATGCTTCCCCTAGAAGTCAAACTTATGCTACAGGTTAGTTTGATACTTTAGCAATTCTGATTGAACTAACATGTATACTGGTTGCATTTTAGGTTTTTGTGTCAGAAGGTATCATATCACTTGATGTTATTGATAATAACATCACATCACTCAATCTATGCTATACTGATGGTGATAAACCTTCACCTCTTAAAGATGTGAAGTTAGAAAAACCTGGTAATGGACTCTGTCAACATGGTAATGTAAATACAACGCATGAAACATAAGTTTGACAAACACTGACTTCATATTTTAGCACTGCAGATGTGGACCCTTGGGCGCTTTCTACCTGTGTCAATCGGGCACCTTGTTCCAAAAGAAAATAAATATTGGGAGAACTATCTACTTCTCTTGGACATGATTGACATAATTTTTTCACATAGCATTTCAAAGGATCAATGTGGCTGCCATCTGCAAGCTCTTATCAATGACCACCATTTTTCATTTAAGGAATTCTACCCCACAGTTTCAATTACCCCCAAAATGCATAGTATGGTTCATATGCCTCGATTAATCATGATGTAAGTTGCTATATTACATTACCAATAATCTCATCACGTTTATTTTAGGTATGGCCCGCTAATCCAGCACTGGACTGCACGTTTTGAGGCTAAGCATCACTATTTCAAGCATCTTGCAATTACAATGAGGAATTATGTAAACATTCCCTTTTCACTTGCATTACGCCATCAACTGTTTGCTATTTGGGTTTGAATATACGGCTAATATTGCTATGAAGTTTGAAGTTGGTCCAGGTAAATTATGTATCATTCAAGGACATATTGTTTTATATTTATCTGCATAGGTCACACTATTGTTCGCCCAAACCTCAAAAGGCAAAATGGCAGTCAGATATTACTTCCAGAAGTGGTAACTATGTGAGTGAATATAACTGTTAAGATTGGCTTTAATTATGACAATCTAAACCTTTAGCGTAAACTGGGTAAAGGTCTGTGGACAAATGTACAAATCTCCTGCAGCACTTATGGTTGGATGTACGGAGGAAACTCCAATATTTGGTCAACTGAGCAGAATTATTGTATACAATAGGTCAGAAGTCTTACTGGAACTCTGTTCACTCAGGAGCCACTGGGATCATCACCTGCATGCATATATTGTTGTGCGAGAAGACAACATTTTTGCTGTGTCCATAGAAGAGCTGATGGATTACCGCCCTTATGGTATTTACCTACCTGTGTCATTCAAAAGCAATGAACCTGAACGATGCATTGTGTTGAGGAGTACTGTGTCAAAGTGTATACAATAGGTCAATAGCCTTGTTTGTACATTTCATATGTCGCTTAAGTTTACTCTGGTGTTTTTTGTTATAATTTCACCTTTATGTGACTGTAACCAATTGCAACCATTTAATGCACAATTCAAAAAGTGCAATTTTGACATGTAAAACACTATATATATGGAGTGCACATAAATTCCACAGCAAATCAAACATTTGATTTTAAATCAGTTGTTGTGGTGAATGGGAGTGTCATTTGAACTATTAGTTAGCTAACATGATAGTTGTCATCTTATATTGTTGTAGTGGTTCAGTATAATATATATAAATTCTGGTTTAAAGTTTGCTATTACAAAAAGGAGTTCTTTATTTTTCGGTACAGTCAGAGACTAACATGTATGATACTAGAGTTCGAAATCTATCTCTATGCGTGATTTTTTTTTTCTTCTTCCTACCTGCTTGAACGTAACAAATGTGAATACAATTTTAGCGTTGTGGGTGGATAATGAATACTGTTGTATCAACCTGAATATCATATACTCGTTGTGAATGTAATTGTTTATCAAAACAGTGTTTACATAGCACACCACTAGTGCTAATACAACACCAAAAGACGTGTTCGGATAGCACTCATTTTTTACAGTGTGGGGGTATTGATAGAAGGCTTACCTGTTCAAATGGAACTAGACACAGGGGCTGCAGTATCTTTATTGCCATTCAGTATGTATCAAGAGAAGTTTAGGCATATACCCTTACAGAAAGCATCCACACGCCTTAGGATGTATACTGGGGAGAAGATATCTCCAAGAGGAGAGGTAGTGGTGAAGGTGCAGAAGAACGGAGAATATGCCAGACTACCTCTCATAGTGGTGGATGGAAGGGGACCACCATTGTTAGGACGGAATTGGCTAGCCAGTATCTCAGTAAATTGGCATGATATCAAGGCAGTCAGAGTGGTAGATGAAAAGCGAATGGAAGAAGCATTGGAAGCTTTAAAAGATTAAGTATCCTCAACCCTGGAGGGATTTGTTGGGCAAGGTCTCCGGAATCAAGGCTAAGATGATCCTAAAGGAGGGAGCCCAACCCGTGTTTTTAAAGGCTAGACCCATTCCATATAGCTTACGTGAGAAGGTAGAGAAAGAGCTTGATCGGTTACAGAAAGATGGGGTCATTAGTAGGGTAGACTGGAGTGACTGGGCAACACCGATTGTGGTGGTACCGAAACCAAATGGGACAATCCGCCTATGTGGGGATTTTAAGATGACCATTAACCCAGTCCTCAAAGTGGATCAATACCCATTACCAAAAATGGATGACATCTTTGCTGCGTTGGGTAAAGGAGCTCTTTTCAGCAAAATAGATTTGCAGTGGGCATATTTGCAAATGGAACTGGACGAGGAATCAAGGGGGCTGCTTACTGTGAACACGCACAAGGGCCTGTTTCAGTTCAATCGGATGGCTTTCGGCGTGGCATCAGCCCCTGCCATTTGGCAGAGAACTATGGATACTATATTGCAAGGAATACCTAATGTTCAGTGTTTCTTAGATGACATTGTAGTTGCTGGAGGAAACATGGAGGAACATCTACACCTATTGGAGACTGTGTTTAAGCGTCTAGAACAGTATGGACTTACAATCAACAAAAAGAAGAGCGTTTTCTTTCGGAGACAAATAGAGTTTTGTGGCCATGTTATTGATGCTCAAGGGTTGCACAAGACCACAGAGAAGATTCAAGCCATTGTAGAATCACCCAAACCTATGAATGTCTCTCAACTTCGTTCCTTCCTGGGAATGGTTAATTACTATCGGAAATTCCTTCCAAACCTGTCAACCAAATTGGCCCCGTTACATGCATTACTACAAAAGGATGTGAAGTGGTCGTGGACCAAAGCTTGTGAGGAGGCTTGGAAGATGGTGAAGGACATGGTAACGGCGGACACAGTGTTGGCCCATTTTGACCCCAGTCTACCCATGACACTAGCATGTGATGCAAGCTCCTATGGTTTGGGGGCTGTGTTGTCCCACATCACAGCAACAGGTGAAGAACGATCGGTGGCTTTTGCGTCTCGCACATTAACGGTTACGGAACAGAAGTATTCCCAGATTGACAAGGAGGCACTAGCCTTGGTGTGGGGAATTAAGAAGTTTAACCAGTACTTATTTGGATCACACTTCACACTGATAACTGACCACCAACCCCTAACTGTGATTTTCAGGCCAGACAAGGGGATTAGCATCACTACAGCAGCAAGGCTTCAAAGGTATGCAATGTTTCTCGCTGGGTATGACTTTGAAATTAAATATCGGAATACATCTCAGCATGCAAATGCTGATGCCTTATCTCGGCTTCCGTTACCCTCACAAGATGGCACTGAGCAGGATGGAATGGGAAACCTTTTCATTAAACAGATAGAAAACCTGCCAATTATTGCAATGTCTCTGAAGGGAGCTACTCAGAACGATCCCATATTGGCTAAGGTATTACATTTTACCCTGAGTGGCTGGCCTGTCAAAGGGTGTGAGGAGTGTCCAGATTTGAAACCATACTACGACAGGAGGCATGAGTTGACCATTGAACAAAGTTGCATCATGTGGGGAATTCGTGTAGTAATCCCAACGAAACTGAGGGATCGCGTTCTGGAGGAGCTGCATGACGGGCATTTGGGAGTGGTGAAGATGAAGGGGCTCGCACGAAGCCATGTGTGGTGGCCAGGCATTGACAAGGGAATTGAAGAGGTCACACATGCCTGTCAAGGGTGTCAGCGAATGAAGCAAAACCCGAAATTGTCAACCTTGCATCCATGGGAGTTCCCGGAAGGGCCTGGGAAGAGAATTCATATTGACTTTGCAGGTCCATTTGAGAACAAAACTCTTCTCTGTGTGGTAGATGCTTATTCAAAGTGGCCCGAGGTAGTGACAATGGAAAAAACAACTGCAGAATCCACTATCGAAGAACTGAGGCTTTTGGTTGCTAGATGTTCAAATTGTCACTGACAATGGCCCACAATTTGCTTCACAAGCTTTTGAGAGATTCACCAGTCTTAACCACATCAAACACATCACAACTAGTCCTTATCACCCTGCAACTAATGGGTTGGCAGAGCGTTTTGTGCAGACCTTGAAACAAGCATTGCGATCCTCAAGAAAAGATGGGCGAACCTTCCAGCATCGACTGGCAAGTTTCCTTATGAATTATCGGAATGCCAGGCATGCAACCACTGAAGAGTCGCCAGCGCGTCTGATGATTGGCCGGGATGTGAGGAGCCGTCTGCATCTGCTAACACCAGACCTTGCAGGAACCGTTGCCAAGAACCAGTCAGTTCAGGTACAAGCACGAGCAACGGCACGGGACAGAAGTTTTGAAGTGGGAGACTGGGTGATGGTCCGTGACTACAGGCGTCCGGGACTGAGAGATGGTGTCAAGCTCAAGTGAAGGCCAAGGTTGGGCCTAAAACATACCATGTGCAGGTGGGAGGAAGTAACCTGTGGAAACGGCATGTAGAGCAGATGATACGAAGTGGAAGTGACCAGTTGGGGGTATCTGGACCAAGGGAGGACTCTGAAGTTCCCGTTCCCATTATTTGCCAGGAGGCCGATACCACCCACCCTACACCTATGCTTCCGAGCATCCCTTACAATGGGGTAGGAGCTGCTCTCGTATCACCCCAAGTGGGTGGGCGGTCAGAGGAAACAAGAGAGGTTCCTTCCTTGGAAACAAGAGAACCTACTAGGAATGATGAAGAACGTGGTTCCCATGGTGACGAGGTTCTTGGAAAAGAACAGAATGGTGGAGGGACCCCAAACCCCTCTGCTGTTCCTGCCACAGATGGGCACAAGAGGAACCCTGATGAACGCCCTATCACAAGCACACGAAGTGGGAGAATAGTGCGCAAACCAGCCCGTTATCGAGAAGAGGGGGAAAAGATGTGATGTTCTCGACTTAATAATTAACTAAATATATGTGCAGTGTGTGATTGACTCGCATGATGTTGGATTGAGTGTGCATGCTGGTTGAATCTGTTGCCATCGAGAGTAAGTATTTCACACTGTTGTACATGTACATACATTTGCGATAAAAGATTCAAGAGCATCCCCTAATGTCTACCCGCCGTGCTCTGGCCCAGCTTCCCCTTACGTGGGAGTGTCCTAGCTGGCACGTGACATACAGTGCAGGGCCACCTAGCTGTCTATATGGCAACGCATAGAAACGCCATTTAAAAATGGCGCCTATTCCACCAAAACCGATTTACTATTCAAAATGGTCCCCAATATATTCACGACAATGCTCACTTTTATAATATATCCTGCTAGTTGGATAGTTGTACAACAGTTTTAGAGGGTAGCGAAAGTTGTAACCCCTTCTGTTAGTTAGTTGTAACCAATTGAATACCTTAATTAGTACAGTTTTTTTTCCATTTTGTGTACAAGTCTATGGAAAATTGTATTTTCATTTATGGTCCCAGAATCTTGGACGATACATGGTATAAACTTTGAAATCACCTACATCTGAACATGATTCAGAGTAGTATTAGAGGGTAGCAAAAGTTGTAGTTCTATTATTTAATTAATAATAATCAAGTTTGTAAAAACTCCATACATTTTCTATGGAACGTAACGCGGATGAAATCCAAACATTTACAAACCGCGACTGACCGCCATATGATAAATCTCGTCCAATACCTTTCCTTGTAGACTAGCTGGAATTACCACCCTCGTTCCCCATAGTATGCAGCCCTGTTCAGCTGTGAGTTCTCCTCTTTTATCTCGGAATGATTTCAGTTCTTCTGTTGTGTCTGCTGGCCAACCAATATACTCTAACACCCGCGATAACACTGGATCCTTGGCCGTTGCATTTCGTAATACTGCAGTCGTCACTGGAATCTGTTCTAGTTGGGGGAGTCTGAATTCAGAACAATCGTCCCTGTCCTGCCTTTTCACCGCCGTGTCCTCCATCAGGGGTAGACGGGAGAGTGCATCTGCGTTCCCATGGCAGTGGGTACTTCTGTACCGAATATGGAAGGTGTGTTCCGCTAATACTAGTGCATACCTCTGTAGTCGGGCCGCCGTCAAGATGGGAGTGCCTTGTCCGGGTGTAAGATTGAGACCAAGGGCTGATGATCGGTTATCAACGTAAAGTGATTGCCATATAAGTACTGTTGAAAGCGTTTAATTCCCCATGCACACCAGTGCAAGTGCTTCCTTTTCGATCTGAGAATAATTGCATTCTGTTTTGACAACGTTCTGGATGCAAACGCTATCGGTTTATCAACACCTGAGTCTGATGTGTGGGACAGGACTGCACCCAGACCATAGGCACTTGCATCACAAACCAGTACCAGAGGCATTGTTGGGGTGAAGTGAGTGAGGACCAAGTCTGACGCAATCATTTTCTTAACCTCTGTGAAGGACTCAACACATTCCTTTAACCAACACCACTTGGTATTTCTTTTGCAGCAGCCGATGTAGTGGGGCCACTGTATTTACCAGATGTGGTAGGAAATGATTGTAGTAGTTTACTAAGCCCAAAAATGCTCGCAATTGTGAGACATCTCTAGGCTCTGGTACCTCCGTAATGGCTCTCATCTTTGCTGTGTCTTATGCAGCCCATCTGCATTGATACGGTGTCCACAGAACTCCAAGTAATGCACACTTGGCCTTATTAATCACTATAAGTAGTGCTTCTCTAGTCTTTCCAGTACCTGCTCCAGAATGAGGAATTGTTCCTCCTCATTGGAGCCTGCAACTATTATGTCATCGATCAAGCATTGCGTTTTTGAAATCCCATGTAGTATCAGTTCCATGGTGCGCTGCCATATTGCCGGTGCTGAGGACACTCCGAATGGCTGTCTGTTGTCTCTATATAACCCCTTATGTGTATTAATGGTGCAGAGTTCCTTGCCTGTTCTTCAAGCTTCATTTGGAGGTAGACATGCCGGAGGTCCACCTTACTGAGCATGGTACTTCCGCCCAGTGATGCAAATATGTCTTCCACCAATGGCAAGGGGTACTTTATGGCTTGATTCAATGTCATTCTAAAATCTGCACATAATAGAATTGACCCATCTTTCTTCGGTGCAACCACCACTGGGGTAGCCTATTCACTGGTTGACACGGGAATGATTCCCACTTTCTCCAGCCTCTCTAGTTCCTTCTCCACTTTTATTCGCAAACTTACACGTAAGGGACTGGTCTAGTCTTGAAAAACATTGGTGTTGCCCCTTCCTTCAATGGTAGGTATGCCTTAGTCCCCTTGACCGTCCCTTGCTCCTTCTGTATTCCAGGATATTTTTCTAGCAATCTCTTCAGTCATAGTGCTCTCTTTTGCTCCTCATCCCCTGCCCTCAGAACTTTTATTTCCCCCCAGTCTATGGGGATCCGGCTTAACCAGTTTCGACCCATCAATAGGGGTCCCAGACCATCCACCCCACTGTTCTATTTTTATGTACTTGCACTGTGATCTCACCACGGGAGGGTTAACTCACTGTCCTGTGTATGTTTTCAAATTAACCGTAGATTTCCGCAGTTGGATGTGTGCCATTTCCTCTTTGTACATCGTATAGGGAGGGCATGATGGACACTGCTGCCCCCATGTCCAGTTCCATTTTGATGGGATGTCCCCCTCCACATACATTGGTTTGTGCGCCTTCCATGAACTGGGGGGTGAGACTTCCATTCCATAAAGTGTTTCACCCTCTATGTTGTCTTCCATGTCAGACCCACTGTCTCCTTTCAGTTCTTTGTTTCCCGATGTCTTCCTTGTGCTCTCTGCCTTCATCTTCTTTCTGCACACCCTCTCGGCATGACCTTGTAACTTGCAAAACCTACAACGCTCCCACCGGAACTTGCATTGGTTTGGCAAATGATCTCTTCCGCAGCGATAGCATGGTTCAGTAGATGTCCCAGGGGCATCTCTATTGGCATGCTTATTGGCATCTTTATTTCCCCCTCATCTGGGTGGCCCGGACATGCGGTGGACATCCTTTGGCTGACCTTCGTGCAGCTGTGCCTCATCCCTTGTCGCCATCTCTTCCACTTCTGAAACTTCTAGAGCCTTAGCAAATGTCAGGTCTGCCTTGCCTAAGAGTCGCTTCTGCACTGTTCCATTCTGCATGCCACACACCAGCCTATCTCTTAAGGCGTCCGTGAGTGTGTCCCCGAAGTCACATTGTTCAGTTAACTTTTGCAGGCTGGCGGCGTAAGTCTTAATGCCCTCCATTTCCTTTTGATCCCTCTTATAGAAACGAAACCTTTCAGCAATTTGGTGCTAAGTGGACCCTTATCGTTTCGACCTGTTCGTCAAAAGTCTTGTCCTTTAGTTTTTGTCGGTGCGACCAGAGCTCTTAACAAGCCGAACGTTTCCTTGCCCACACATGCTAGTAAAGCATCTCTCCGTTGGTCATTCTCCACCTTGTTGGCACTTTTAAAATGTCCCAACCGCTCTACGTAACTATAGGCCATGTTTCGGACGTGCTGTCAAAATCATCTATCTTTCCCAGGTATCCAGCCATTGAAATGAGCGGCTCACCCACCCTCGTCGCCACTGTGGAATCCTTGGACTACCCAGGTGTAAGAAGATTCAATCCTCAAAGTAGCGGCGTACAATACAGTACAATGCACACACAGCTCTACATATCAATATTCCACAGCTACGTTCTTACGTCTCTGACGGTATACTTCTTTCTGATGCGTCATATACTGTCTACCGAAAAGATGGGCATGGTGGTGTTGCTGTCTTTGTAAAAAATATTACGCTCCATGATCCTTTTCTGTGTACTGAATGCTTGATTATTGCCTCACAAGGAGTGCTGCTTATCGGTGTATGTGTTATCTTCAGCTAATGACTTACATATGCTCACGTACAGACTAGTATTCTAATACATGTCATCCTGTTTACGTTGTTAGCGACTTTAAAATATGTAATGCAATTTGCTCAATAGCGAGATACATCAGAGATAATCTCTGGATACATGCAGCAATCAGCTATACCATAGATTTATAATCTATGGCTATACTACTTACATTGTACCTTGTACAAAGCATCGATTCTCACACAACACCCATAGACCTTCTAGCTGTGCACAGGAAGGGTTTGGGCCTTGGAACAGCCCTATTATAATGTCTGCTACGCAAGTTGCATAACTAATTATCACATACGCGTAGGATTAGTAAGGCGTAGCCAAGTTGCTGAAGTCTAGCTGCCACTGGAGAAGGGGTGGGGAAGGAAGAAAATCGCATACAGAGTTGTGCGATTATTGGCACATAATGGGCGCTGCTTGCACAGACATAATCAGTCTGTATGCTACCTGTCGTGAACGGAAATATCACATGCCAAGTGATTTGCCCTTATTAGGCAAGTAAATATTACAGCCTGACATCTTTAGAGATTGGAATTATACGGGTTACACATCGAGTTATCAACTCTATATCAGTACAGATAGATATGCGGCGTTCCTTCTCGGGCACAGTACTAGTACTCGCGACCATGTCGCTGTTAACGTCGTCACGGGCAGCGCTAGCTTCTACTGACCAGGAGGCAGCCCTCGATTCTCACAACACATATCGATCGATGGAAGCAGCGTCCGACATGCTGCAAATGGTACTCTATTATGCTCCCCTTCCTCTATTCAGCAAATATACGTATTTTTAATTCGTCGTTTTGATTTTCGGCTGGTTTTGTCCGGAGTTGAGACCCCGTTCTAGCCAACGTAGCCCAAGCGTATACGCCCAGCAATGCACGTTTAGCCACAACTCCGCGCGCTCCACGCAATACACAGCGGCGGCAGGGATCGCAACCTACGTCGGAGAAAACCTATACGTGACCTCGGGTAGGGAGACGCCAGGTCTTATCGGCTCGGCCATACAAGACTGGTACAGCGAGAAATCGGGTTATAATTTCATGACGGGCAGTTGCAGTGGTGTGTGCGGCCACTATATACACGCAGGTGAGCCAACGGGGAATGCTTCAACTAGTTCATATTCAGTCTTTTACTCACTGTAGATTGTGTGGGCACAAAGCTATTTGGTCGGCTGTGGCAGCAGACATACAGGCCGATGCAATGGACTATTGATCCTTCAATGTGTTTTTGTCTAAGAATCTGTATATGTATTATTATTATTGTTTTTATTAAGGTATAAGTTTATTTAGGTGTGAAATTATTGTAATATATATAATACATACATACATATCCTGACACAGAGACACACTGGCTATGAAAGTTATTATTATTATTATAAGTCATAAGTTCAGAAGGCAAGCCAAATGGTCTGATCCTCAACCTATTCAAATGCGAACTGTTAAGTCCTAATGCAGATATTTTTCAACTTTTCGACTCCAGCATCCCTACATCAACTACACCTAACTTTGAAATCCTGGGGGCACCAATTGGAAGTCCAGAATTTTGTGGTGATTACATTGAGGCAAAGAGAAAGCAGGCTTGTTCACTTCTCCATCTTTTACCTCAGCTCTGCGACCCTCAAGTATCCATCTTGCTACTTCGCCACTGTGCAAGCTTTTGTAAGCTGTCCCATTTGAGTCGTTCCATTCCCCCTTGGGATTCTTCGCTAAGGCAGTTTATGATTTTTGATGAAGATGTCCTCCACTGTTTAGAAGAATGTGCAGCCTTTGAACTTACACATTCAGCCACCAAACAAGTTCAACTACCATTACGGCATGGTGGTCTTGGATTGACATCAGTCTCTAGCCACTCCTCCAGTGCATACATTTCATCCTTGTCAAATGCTATTGATGTCACCAGTGCTCCAAATTCTTTCCATCATCTCAATGAGGCAATAGCACTCTACAACATGAAGATCGATTCTGCTGATGCAGTAACTATTCAATCAGTAACTAGTTCTCCTCCACAGCAGCACCATCTATCAGGCAAAATAGAAGACAACTCCTTCCAGAATCTTCTTATTAACAGCACAGTCTGCACCAGAGCAAGACTTAGAGCAGTGTCAGCCACTAATGCTACTGCCTGGTTGAGAGCTATTCCTTCCATACACAATGACTTAGCTTTGGAGCCTCAAGAGGTGCAAGTCCTTTTGAAATGGGGGCTGAGTCTACATCTTACAGTAAATGTTCCCTTTTGCTCAAGTGCCCTTGATCCAGATTGCCACCATGCCCTTACATGTCGTTCTGGAGGTGACATCATTGCACGGCACAATTAGCTTAGAGACTGTTTTGCCAACCTGTGCTCTAAAGCCTGCTTATTTCCTCAACTGGAGAAAGGTCCAGGCTTAGGCTTCTTTAGACCAGCTGATGTGCTGGTGCCAAACTGGTCCCTCTCCAACCCTGCAGCTTTTGACCTGAAAGTCATCCATCCGCTTAATACAGACCTGATTCTGGAAGCGAGCTTGGCTTCAGGCATTTCTGCAGAGTTTGGGGAGATTGGAAAGCATACCAAGAATGATCAGATGTGTGGAAAATTGGGCTGGACATGCATTCCATTATAGTGGTTGAAGTTTATGGTGGTTGGGGATGTGAAGCCCAAGGATGCTTCTCTAGATTAAGTAAGAGGCTTGCCATGCAAGTGGGTGTTTGTGAAACTGAGGCACTGAGCCAAATGTACTGCCTGCTGGGCGTCACACTGAATGCAAGAGCCATTCTACTCAGATGTGCCCAAACACCCCTTAAGGATTGTTAATTTTAATTGTGTTATGCATGTGTATGTGTGTTTGCTCGCATTATTATTATTATTATTATTATTATTATATATTTTTGTTAAGTATAATATAATTTATACAGGAATACAAGATACAATAAAATAGCACATTATTATTATTATTACATACACTGTATGCACTACAATTCTACTTATCATTACCTACACTACTCGCATGAGTCCTATGCTGCAGACCCCCTCACTAAGATGGCTCTAGCTACAGACCTCACCAGGGACATGTTGAGGCGACTATACATTTCATTTACAACACTGGATTTGGGACTAGCTCGATGGATGGCTATAAACGAGGCAAGATGGAAAAAAACTGCCTGAGCCTCTTTCCCTCAGTGTCCAAAGGTCTCCACAGCTAGAGGAATGCATGTCCATCCGAGCTCCTGGCACTTTGTGTCGTTGGCTTCATGCTTTCCTTCATTCTGCTGCATAGGCTGCTGACCCTGCTGATGTGCTAGCATCCCTCAACATGGCTGGAGTTAAAGGAGAGGTGACGGTTATATCAATAGCTGCTGGAGACCCTCTGACCCAATCCTGAACAAGAACATCAGCTGGGCGAGTGTTTCTCTGAGCCCTAGAGAGCCCAAAACCAGCTTCCACTCTCACAGAAAGGTGTGCTTGGTGACAGAACTCAACAAAGATGTCGCGCTAGCGATTGTGTCGGGTGACCACATCCCCACCATGTCTACAAGAGGCAGCATGATGACCCAGAGGATCGAGAACCAACTCTGGGCAAAAGGGGCAGGGTGAGGCCTCTGATGTGTTGAGACCAAGCCACCACCTAATGGCCATTTGGTACTCTGCTGAGTCAAGGTGCAGTTTAAACTTGTAGAAGGGATAGCAGTAATCCAAGAACTGGTATGGGGAGGAGAAACTGAGAGCATGCGAGCCTTGTTCACCAGGGAAGCTGAAGACAGCAGAGAATGGAATGCGAAAGAATCCAGCTTTTGAGACAGCGACTTCTGCTGGGGAGGAGAATTGAGCACTGATTCCATGGTGATGGAGTCCTGTGGAGAGACCCGGCATTGAAGCGAAGAATGGCCTGCTGTAAGTGAGTGTTGTCAGGGTTCCCCATTTCTAAAGATGCCACGGAGAAGATGAAGGCCGCACACGCGTGAAGAGATAGAGAACGCAGGCCGAGCCCACCCAGCTTAGGACTAAGTTGAGCTTGCTGCCACTGTGTGTCTGGCACATCTATTGCTACACAAGAAGAGAAGCAAAGTCTCACTTCTTCATCAAAGAACTTCAAGGAATCTTCACAAAGATTGGTGGGGGTAGTTCTAGCAAGGTGTACTAACTTGCAGTAGCCTCCGCACATGCGGAGGAGAGAGAGGCAACATGGAGATCAACTGCGGCAACATCCGAGATGGCTCTCAGCAGTACCTTGAAATTATTGTGTTTCTCAGCAAAGAAGCGAGAACAATGCACGATGTCACCGATAGGAGCCCCAAGGATCTCCAAGTTGGGTAGGATTGAGGACTTAACCGACGCTGGAAAAAGTGAGATACCATTCCTACTGAACACTTCACACTTGGGATAATTGATGAACAGACCCAAGTGGGGCGCCAACTCTTCAATTAGATGCAGAGCTCGTACTACAGCCGACCTCTCCCTCACCAGTATGCCATCATCCAGGTACCAAGCATTGAAGCTAAGGTTAATGCAATCGTCGTCAGCCTCTATGCTAGAAACAAGCTTATGGAGGACCAAAGCAAACAACATTGGCCAAGGGGATCCCCCTGCTGAACACCTGACTGTGAGCTGATTGTGCCCATGGAATGCCACAAAAGGGAGTGAGAACCATAGCACCATGATACCCATGGTAGCAGTTCAGGGAAGAAGGAGGAACACTCATCAAGAACTGCTTGCCTGGAAACCCTGTTAAATGCATTAGACATGTCTACCTTGCAGACTACGAAGTCCCCACTCATCCAGCCGTCATCAATGCATTTTCTCAAATTGTGAACCACCCTTTCTACGCCTGCCTTACATGCCACGCCAAACTGAGAAGGCTGGAAAAAGGTGGAGAACTTATCCCTGAGGATTGAGCAAAGGCACTTTCCTGTGAGTTTGCGAAGCACTTCACCAACAACTATGGGTCTAATGTCAGTACATCGACCCTCACTGAATTTACCCTTGTTTAGTGCAATCAATCTACCACCAGATAAGAAAGCAGAAACACTTTTGGGGGGCCTTACCTGAGGCTAGAATGTTAACAACCCCCTTCAGGGAGTCACAGATTGGGGTTTGGAGAGGCACTGAAGCTGCATCAAGTAGATGCTGAATAGATAAGCCAGAGGGACCCGCCGAGGTACCTTTAGTGAAGGATCTCATAATATGCAGGATGTCAAAGGAAGGGCCAAGGGTAACGGGGTTGCTGGCTATGTCTGGGATCATGGGGTGAGGACAGGAAGGATTCTTGGACTGTAACAAGTTCAATGTTGTACTGTTAGAAGGTGCAATGCCACTGGAGAGCAGTATGCGGCAAGCCTTTCCCATCAATCCTGAACGGCCTAGGGAAATGGCTGAAGAAATTTCTTGACTGTGGGTAGATGTCCCGAAGTTTTTGGATGAACTGTGGAGGTTGGCTAGGGTTAATACCGCATTCGGATCATTCGGTTATGGACCCTACATTCGGCTGCCGTGCCGCGGCATCCGATAGTGCCTAAGCCTATGTGGTTCGGAACTCTTTTATTTCCCACTTAGCACCTTTGCTTCAATTAATGAAACTAAATAGAATCGGAATAAAGAAGTATAAGATTCTTATGTGATCATCAGTGATCAATATCTGTACTGATACAAGTTTATATGCAAATATGCCTGTTGACAGTAATGCTATGGTTATAGAAGCAAGATGGTAAGTTCATGAGAAAAAGAGCCTTCGCATATATATGCAA
This sequence comes from Ephydatia muelleri, assembly GCA_013339895.1. NCBI lineage: Eukaryota > Metazoa > Porifera > Demospongiae > Spongillida > Spongillidae > Ephydatia > Ephydatia muelleri. The sequence continues at coordinate 8,004,602 of JABACO010000005.1, forward strand.
AGGCTCATATTATGTATATGTGAAGGCTCATTTACTGTCCCATATGGCTTGAAAGATTTTAGTGTTATTAATTTTATATATACATGCATAATTATGAAAACATGACTAGCCTTCAGTTGTTCTAACATATGATGAAATTTTCATGAACTTTCTGTCCATACTTATTTACTACTAATGTTATAGTCTGATATTTCCTTACTTTTCATGATAGAAGTTTGAAACTGTCTGACGGTGAAGGGACAAAAAAAAGAGCTAGATACTTAACAATCTTCCTTGATTTAGACACCCCAACTAAGTATTAATAATGTGGATATTATTAATATGGCTATTAATAATGTGGCTATTACACTGCATTGAGTGAACCTTTGTCCAGGTTTTAGTGTGGAGAACAAGGGCTGCACAAGTACTTCCTTGGAATGAAAGATATGAAAAATCTGACATGAGCATTGAACTATGAAGAGATTTACATCGCTATATGCACCTAGATCTTTTCCGTTTTTGTTATGCTCAGCAGTGTGTGTGTGTGTGTGTGTGTGTGTGCGTATGTGTGTGTGTGTGTGTGCGTGTGTGTGTGTGTGTGTGTGTATGTGTGTGTATGTGTGTGTGTTTGTGCATGATTGCTTTACCGCTAATCAAGACGAATTTCGAGTTTACCTTGTAACGAATTCACGCTGAGAATGCGTTGCAGATAGTCATGGCAAAGTGCGAGGATTAAAGCTTTTACCGTGTTATGCGGTGAGTATATATGCAACAATAGAAGTCGCAATCGAGCGGTGTTTCGATCCATCGAACGGTGCATATTTCAGTAAGGGTGTTCCGTTTAATGCAGCTTTCAATTGACATTAATTACATACAAGCCATGTCCAACTACTGAAAACCTAATAGACTAGCTGGCAAGACTATATATCTATGTGCAGTGCATTACATTTCAAGGCTATCATCATCCATGCAAGTATAGACTACACCGTACCTCCGGAGTTTGGTCCGACAAGTCCTCTAGTCCGGGTGGCAAAATATGTCAACTGGCTTCATTTGAAATCCATTCTTTGTTTTGAATGCTACACTCTTTGCATCAGCAAGGTCATTTGCAGAGTGCTTTAGATGCAAAACATCCACATGGAGACCACTCTCTTTCAGCCACAGAGCTGCAGTGGCCTAACCCACCCACCTCCTCTTCCCCTGTCAGCAAAGGCTTTGGGCCTGAAGAGTGCCTCAAGGATTTCAAGCTTCAATTTAGACACCTTAGAGTTGCCTCTGGAATGCCAGCTGCCTTTACTACAAGAGTTGAACCGCTATAGTTATACTGGATCCAGCTTCGTGCAGTACCTGAGAAGACACCAGTACCGAATGTTCAAGACTTACACGTGCGCGTAATGCGATTCATGCAAGGTCTTGTGGCTAGTTGTAATTTCATAGTGATCTATCATCTCCATTTTAAAAGCTATTAAGCTATTCGCACAGGTACAAGAACAGAATGTTTTAAAGCTGCTCAATGATTGTCATAATCGACAAGTAATTAACCAAATACAGCACTGTGGGCTCGAGAATGGCCAGCCTCGGTTTCCAATTAATGAACAAGTCATATATTTTTTAGTGGACTATTCCGCACTACATTTTTGGAGACGATAGAATGTGGCATACAATACGCTTTCGCGGAGTGATTGTAACATTTCTTCACAGTCAAAGTTGGTATCGTAACATCATTTACTGGTACAAGTAGAAAACAAATGGAGCTACCTCAGAACACCATTGTGTACCGCATGAATGTAAAATCATGTAAGTTTGTAATATCAGAGGTATCATAAAACGCGGGAGGTATCATAAAACCCTGGAAGTATCATAAAACCCGGGAGGTATCACAATACCCGGGAGCTCTGTACAAAATCTGGTTGACTCAGAGTATAAATATTTTTATTACAATAATATTATTATTGAAAGTCTGCGTGATGCCTTCCTGAGTTTTTGCCTTACTCCATGCAAGGCTTGATTATACCCATCCGGCTGATGTACTGGTGAGGGACTGGGCACAAGGCAAGCCAGCTGCCTTCAACATCACCGTCACATCTCCTCTCACCCCTGCTATTTTGGCTGAGCCAAGTCATGCCCACGATTACTCCCTGCTCCAACTTCGGCACCAATGCAGGCTCGCCTGCAAGTCTCTAGGCGAAGCCTGTTATGGCGGGTGACCACATGCATGATGACCCAAAGGATCCAAACGGTGGGACAGTCGCACCTTGGAAGACATCAATACCTAACCACCATGCACTTTATGCAGCCTGAAACTTTGAAGGGTCACGGTGGAGATTGAACCCAGGGTGCCAGAACAACCTGGAGCCATGAAGAAGCATGAGGAGATGAGGCAGACAAAGTCGTGCTCTGTCAGGCAGAGCTAATAATTGGAAGAGAAGCCTGAATTGATGGTCTTCAAGTCTGCTGGACAGAACGTTTTGGTGGCTCAGTGACTGCAAATCTGCTTCCACTGATACCGCCTTAGCAAGTGGGCTGTATAACGTTGTATATAGAACGTACAAGATGGTGATCAATGTTGGGATTACTGCCAGGTGCTGTTAGGGATCCGAAGCAATATTGGCTGCTGAAGAGTGCATGGTGTGATGGTAGTCTCATACCCAGACCCAACTTTCGGATGGATTACATCACCGCTACTCTCCTGCCTGGTGAAATGCCTAATGTACAAGTAAATAAAAACCTTCTCTAACGAGAAAGTTGGTGGGCATATAGGATTGACAATGTTGGTGTAAAAAGCACGGAAACAAGTGTGACAGAAATGTTACTGGAAAATTGAAATAGGCCTATATTTAGCCCAGTCACATTTAGGCAGCGCACGCCTGAGAAAATGGGCTAAATATAGGCCTATTTCAATTTTCCAGTAACATTTCTGTCACACTTGTTTCCGTGCTTTTTACACCAACATTGTCAATCCTATATGCCCACCAACTTTCTCGTTAGAGAAGGTTTTTATTTACTTGTTTCATAAGTTTTTTTTTCTCCGTGTCAACGAAGCTTCATAACTGTAATGTGATGAGGAACGATGTGCAATGGACAAAATGTCTATACCTTACGAACGCTTTGTGCATTGCCCCGACCATAAGTTACTATATAACTTTAATAAATACGTATGTAAAATTAATGTTACAATAACAATAAAATTAATAGTGATAAGTGTAGTTGTTTTTGATAAAATAAATAGTTTTGCCGCCTCCTCTTCCTCGGCCTCTTCCTCTTCTTCTTCTCCCCCCCCCCCCGGGGTAAGGCCATGCGGGTGGCGGGGGCAGTAAAAAAGGCGGGGGCAGCATTGGGGGGAGCATCAGCGGGGGTAACGCTGCAGGCGGTGGGTCCAGCGCTGCTGCAGGCGGTGGCCGCGCTTCTGCTGGCGGTGGCGGAGGGTCCAGCACTGCTGCAGGCGGTGGCGGGGCTTCTGCTGGCGGTGGCCGTGGGTCCAGCGCTGCTGCAGGCGGCGGCGGCACTTCTGCTGGCGGTGGCCGTGGGTCCAGCGCTGCTGCAGGCGGTGGCGGCACTTCTGCTGGCGGTGGCCGTGGGTCCAGCGCTGCTGCAGGCGGTGGCGGGGCTTCTGCTGGCGGTGCCCGTGGGTCCAGCGCTGCTGCAGGCGGTGGCAGCACTTCTGCTGGCGGTGGCCGTGGGTCCAGCGCTGCTGCAGGCGGTGGCGGGGCTTCTGCTGGCGGTGCCCGTGGGTCCAGCGCTGCTGCAGGCGGCGGCGGCACTTCTGCTGGCGGTGGCGGATCTTGGACATCCTCGTCAAAGAAGTCTATCCCTATCATTAAATTGTCTTCAGCCATCTATGTGGCAGACAGATTATTGAAACAACTCGCAAAATATAGTATTTACCTTTGATGAATTTTTTCAAGAGAGAAATGTGCTGTTCTGCGGGTTATTGGTTTATGCACATGTACAGCCATGTGTTCTAGCTGTGCTATAATTCTATTGGCCCAATTTCATCCGTCCATTCACTGATTGGTCGCTTATTCATGCATGACATCACATACTGAGTGGGAGGAGTGAAGTGTGTGTCTTCAATGGACTTTTGGAACAGTGAATTTGTTTTTAACACTATTGCTACTTCTTCACTAGTGAGCTTGCGACACTCATTTGTACATTTCCATTTCAAAGGGCGCATGGTGACCTTATCCCTGTCCTTTATCTCCTCTGCCACTACACACCTACCATTGAGGTCTACTGGAATGGCTCCATGCTGTTTTCTGTGAGTGTACGAATTATCAAAGAAGTAAGGCTCAGCCCCAGCAGTATGAAACCTATGCCCGACTAAAATATCACTCTCTTGCAACTTCTTTGCATTAACCTTACGGATAGTTTTTAGCAGTGACCCTGCCTGTGATCTTCGTACACTTATTGCTTTAGCAAGTAATGCATCTGCACTAATCTTACTTACTGCTGCACGGGCAGATCTTGTAACAACCTTTTGAGCTAGCAATGGATGGCTATTGCAGAAAGCATTGTTTACATCACTCAGAAGCTCACTATCCCTAAGAATTGCTTTTTCAAGACTCACTCCATACTCTGCTAGTGTGCGAGAGTTGGGCTCAAACAGGGAGTAACTATATGGGAGAAGATAGGGTTGCAGTACTTTTATTTTACCACACATTATGCCTTATCATGTATCAAAACATTTTACCAACTGCGCATAACGTGAATTATTTTATTTTCATACAACTCAATTTTCTGTACACACATGTGTAGTGGACCTTTAAAACAATGTGAGAGACACAAATTACCTTTTGTACCCTTTACATGTACATGGGGAACTTTTACTTGTGGGAAGCTTTACTGTACATCTGATAATCGGCTGCATGCAAGGGTTGGATGCGCATGACAGACTTGTTAATTAAATTTCTGAAAAAGCAATTACAGTAGTACACACATGTGTATAGTCCTTTATTGCACATCACATTTACAATGTAACAGACACAGATGCATGTACATGTACAAATAACCTTTTGTACAAACATTGACCTTTACCAGGGAACATCCCGTGTAGGAAGCCATACTGTACATCTGATAATATGTCATGCAGGCATACAAGAGTGTTAATGTGTGCATGACAGGAAGCCATGAGCCACGTGCATAGCAGCCCTTAGATTTTAAATGGTACATACAGCATGCTATAACATACCTTTGGGTGGTAGTGGTAGTGGTAGTTCTACGACCCTTCCAATACCGACTCATTCTAGCTGCCTTAATGGTAGCTGAATTACCCCTGTATATCCGCCTTTTAGCAGCACGGTTCTCCTCGACGCTCTCTTGATATCGCTGCCTTTTAACAGCACGGTTCTCCTCGAGGTCCTCTCCATATCGCTGCCTTTTAGCAGCACGGTTCTCCTCGAGGTCCTCTCCATATCGCTGCCTTTTAGCAGCACGCTTAGGTTCAATATTTGCGATGTAGCTCTCGCGTACAGAGGCCTTCTTTTTTTCAGGATCGGCCTTGTAGCTCTCGCGTACAGAGGCCTTCTTTTTTTCAGGATCGGCCTTGTAGCTCTCGCGTATAGAGGCCTTCTTTTTTTCAGGATCGGCCTTGTAGCTCTCGCGTACAGAGGCCTTTTTTTTCAGGATCGGCCTTGTAGCTCTCGCGTACAGAGGCCTTCTTTTTTTCAGGGTCGGCCTTGTAGCGCTCTCGGGCTTTAGCCTTGTTCTCTTCTTGCTTTTGGAGGTATTCCGCTCGTTGCTTCGTTCTCTTCTTTCGATTACGCGAAGGCATTTTTAGAAAAACAACGTCACTAGCCAAAATAAGTAACGACTACACGGCCAATAAGTACCGCCTGCGTTACGTAGGCGTTATTTATCGCTTGCGTCACGGATGCGGTCGAAATGGCGTATCGCAGGCGATTGTTGTGAAGTTACGATACGGAGGCTATGATCTTACCGAATACGGTAGCGTGTAAAAATTTTGCGTAACGCAAACGTAATGCACGGCTCTGTGACGCAGGCGATTTCGAAAAAAGGTGTTACGTGTGCGATACGCAACCGTATCGGACTGTACCCTATAGCCTGTATTATGTCCGCGCGAATCAAAGTGAGAAAAGAAGTTAAAATATTAAGCTGTTGCCATGTAAGGTATCTATATTAGAAGCTGAAATATGAATCGCCACATCTGTTTTCAAATTGGGGGACCAAGCAGGAGCTAGCAGTGTGTATTTGATCCTTTCTCGCATATGAACAGCTTTGTAGTCCATTTGTGTTGATGTTTAAAATAATAAATATAAATCAACTGAATGCATATACACGTCGGCAATGAATAATGAACAAAATCACTTGTGAATAAATACTGAAGGACTGAAAATTCAAGTGGGTATCATCAGCCATTGTTTCATCCAAGTCCTTCGGTGGTATAAGAAGGTGCAGTAGTTATAATGGGCCCTGCATCAGCAATACTGGTAGTAGTAATAGTAGCAGCAGTAGCAGCTGGTCCTAGTCCGTGCCCAAGTGAAGGATAGGAATAGGACGCATCATCCTCCATGATAACTCCCCAGTCCTCTTCATCAATGCTGCTGTAGTATTGATCTACCCACGATCGAAAAAGGGGGTAAGACACCTGCTTAGATGAATCACAGTGCCGAATATAAAGTCACTGCAAAAATGGCATTGAAAACAAATAAACAAAACATACACACTTACAAATAAGGCCAGGTGACGCTTGTAAGCATCTTCATCATTGGGGTCACCACTGATGCTTCGAATGATGGTTGATGCAAGCTCTGTTGTTGGGACGTATAGGGACTAGAAGTAGAACGGTATGGCTGAATTCCTAAACACTGTTTAACATTTGCATAATTATTATATACATATTAAGTGGCACATGAAAACTATAGATTGTCACCTTCTTCAGTTCGAAGATCTGACAAGCTAGCATTGGCGAATCGAACTGCAGCATCGAACTTATATGCTTGAGTTCGGACCACTTGGGCAGTCAAAACCCTGGCTACTACCACCTTTTTAAAATCAGGAATTTAAATAAAACATGCACACAAGTGATTAAGTAAATTCACTAACTCGAACTGATTCCTTGGTAGGGTTCCTCTTAAGGGAGCTACAGAACAGTTTTGCAATTTGCAATTTCAATGGTTGCTGCACATGAACACCAGATATCAAAGTCCATGTATGTCATATTCACTGTTTTATGCGACTTATTAAGTTTATGCCAACAGGAGTGATAAATGCAGTCAGGTATAATACTTAATGTCTCATGCTCATGTACCTCATAAATGCTGCCCTTGATACAAAATGAAGTTTGGGTTAAATTCTGAATCAGCTGTTTTAGTTCATCCATCGAAGTTCCAAGTTCAATTTGCCTGGCTTCAACACTTCTAACAATTGTGACAAAGACTTTTGCATCGTACACAGCTCCCTGGATAATGCTGATTCCTGAAATGCAGCACCCACCGAAGAATCAAGGCTCGATGAAGGGGTTCTCGTACTTGCAAAATCAAAGCTCAATGAAGAGTCCCTGCCGCTGTTAGATGGTGACTGCGGCAATTCAGCGTTGCTAGGTAGGCTAGATGTTTCAAACACAGTCGGCGGAGGCAGTGCTGCTTCTTGTTGCCGTCGTCTACTGCTCCTTGCAATTGGAGCCCGCGGAAGATGCTGCATTTCAAAATCGACCGCAAACCGCAGTCGCACGTGAGAAAGATGGCTGCTAAATTTCGATGTTATGTTTGTCTGAAAGAGTTTGACTATAAATACAGATATGAAAGGCATGTAGAGACCACATTCCACAAAGACAAGGTTCGTCTGATGGAAATTTGTGCCTCAACTGAAGTGGAGTGGGAATCTGGAAATGTTGATACGGGTGGATCCTCTACTGTAACCGAGAGTCATAGTCCTTCAGCAATTGCTAGCGACGAATTATCACTAGCTATAGGGGACGAGGACATTGGCCATCTCGACGAGGCAGAAAAGGATTCAGAATCTAGTTCTGATTCAGGTGGGAATAATTCAATGTGGTTGTATAATATTTACTAAATAGGTTGATCATACTAACAGTCTAACTGGTATCTGCGCGAAGAGAGGAAACGGAGTAGTACTATACAGGAAGTGCAACTCATTCGTTCAGCACATACTCAAGCAGAGCGCAAGCGACTCAGGACTCTGTATGGTACAAGTGAGAAGGAGAACCACGTCAACCACCTACTTCAGCTTCCTGTTGATTTGCATCAGTAAGTAGTTTACAGCCTCACAAATTACAGCTATTCATCTATTGTACAGGAGTACACCAATTGAATCACTCCATACATTGGGGCTTGGACCGTACAAATATTTGTTGTGGGAAAAAATGGAGCAACTATCTGAAAAACAGCGGAAGGAAGTGGTAGCTCGCATTGCAGCATTACCCTCCTCAGGTCTAACTGGTGGAATTTCATCTGACATATCTAGGCACTATAAATCGTTTGTAGGTTAGCTAACTTTCATTTATGCATTCTCATTCTCTGGTTTAACTTGCAGATTATCCTATAATGTTTCATTTCGTTTGCAAGCAGAGACTTCAAGTTCTTAGCACAAATTGCGATGTTCATTTTTTCGCCTTACCTTTTTGAGGCTGAGATTGAAGTCTGGCTTGCCTTGTCAATGGTATGTAATCTTGGAAATGTGATTGTGTTTTTCATTTTGTAATTTTGTCATGCAAAATAGGTTTTCAAAATGGTGTATTGTGATGAGTTTGAACCTCAGAAGATTGAATTGTACAGAGACGTGTGTCACCGATTTGCAAGGGCTATTGATTGCTACAGCGTGACGTGGAGAAAAAAACTGAAAATTCACCTGATACTGCACCTTCCTGACAGCATGTTGAGGTTTGGGCCTGCATCTTCATTCAACACAGAAAGGTAAGTTCCACAATGTGCATGAGGACAACATATTGTATGGAACATATTGTGTTTCAGGTGTGAGAGCTACAATTCTGTTATACGGTCACGCAATGTATATAGCAACAGACAGGCCCCTAGCAATATATTGCTACTGCTTTTGCTATACAAGAAAGTATTAGATTTACCTTTTCCGGCAGTTGCTACAATACATCTGAAAGGTCTGATATTCCTTGAGACTGAGTTAATTGTAAAGCTTAATTTTTTACTTGCAGATGTGGTGAGGACCTTGTCAACCTTTACCACACCAAAGAAGTTCAAGCCTTTTTAGGTGGTGAAGTCCAAGAACGTGGGAGTGGAATTCATAAACATGGGACACTACGAAAGGTAATAATATGGGTATGAGTATGATGTATAAAAATTAATGCGTTATGTTCTTTGTCTGTTTTTGTTTGAGATAAATAACTACTTTTTTGTCATTGTTGTTGTTTACTCAATGTGTGTATGTACATATTTGTACATGTTCCATGTATGTGAGTAAATTTTTTAATGTGTGTAGGAGGTGTGTGTTTACATGTGAGCATTTGTTTATATATATGTTTGTATTTGTTTTGCAGTGTTCAGCTAGAACAAAAGCTCCATTGGCTTCAGTACCGATTACATTGGAAGGGAAAACGATGTCATTAGAAGAAATAGATGCAAAGTTCACTGTTCTGTTGCCACATGGAATTTCAAACTTGACACCAGTGCAATGGGGTAGAGCGACTGTGGGAAAAAATGGACAACTTATTAATGTACAGGACTACATAGAATACAATTCTCAAGCTTCCACCTCGGTATGATGTATTTGGTATTCTCATGTGTATGACTCATATGTCTTATTGTTTTACAGGTGGGATTGGAGACTGGATTGTTTATTGGCAGCTTTCACACGGAGCAAGCAACATTTTGTTTGGTTCGTTATTTGGAGCCTGTGCTGAGTGGTACTGAGCCCGTCCTCAATGAGTGGGGTTGTTCACTGCTAACACTGACGAACGTGATTCGTTGCATAGCATCAACACTTGTCAGCTGTGCAGTCTCTGTCGTACACCAGTGTGACAACCAATGTGTCTTGGCAGAACAGGAGACAACATCTAGGATTGAACGAGTACTGGTGACACAAAAAAAAACTGTTTTTGTACATAACACAGACAACAATATGTACTGTTATAACATATTCTGTATGCATTGTTTGCCATAAAAATTAAATATTTGAGTTTATTTGTAGTCATTGTTTACCATAACTACTAGTACGGACGCGGGCGTGGTATAGAAACCACCATACGTCGCTTTTACGTATACGGGTACGTATCGGAGGCGTACACGTATGCTATACGCAAATTATTGCTACGCTTCCAAAAAAATCGGTTACCCATCGCTTGCGTTACGCTCGTAATATATCGGATCCGTGTAGCAATTCCAACGTATCCGTAACGGAATCCAATTATTGGCCGTGTAAACTGACACCAAAATAAATTTTGTGCCTGTTGGAGTATTTATACTGCCTAAAATTATCCATACTCCTGTATTTAGAACATAGTAATATACCCATACCGTATATAGTACTTTTTCGTTGTAGCTTCTTTATTACCTTAAGGGGCACCGCGCCGGTAAATTCTGAAGCGATTGGTAATATCGCCGTTCTTTAAAACCATTCCTAGCGTGAGTTATACTTGACGGAGTAGAAGAAGAAGACGACGACGACGACCAACAATTTTTTGGGCGAGAAACAGGTTCTTAGTTGGTCTAGAAGGGCATAGTTTTATGACATGAAACTAGCACCAAAACGTAGATCTTGGTGTTGTCGTTCGATTGCTGCAAAGAGAAAAGCTATCCGTTTCTTCGTTGTCCCTCGCGACGCAACTGAAAGTAAGTAACGACTAAACTGACACCAAAATAAATTTTGTGCCTGTTGGAGTATTTATACTGCCTAAAATTATCCATACTCCTGTATTTAGAACATAGTAATATACCCATACCGTATATAGTACTTTTTCGTTGTAGCTTCTTTATTACCTTAAGGGGCACCGCGCCGGTAAATTCTGAAGCGATTGGTACTATCGCCGTTCTTTAAAACCATTCCTAGCGTGAGTTATACTTGACGGAGAAGAAGAAGAAGACGACGACGACCAACAATTTTTTTGGGCATGGGCACGAGAAACAGGTTCTTAGTTGGTCTAGAATGGCATAGTTTTATGACATGAAACTAGCACCAAAACGTAGATCTTGGTGTTGTCGTTCGATTGCTGCAAAGAGAAAAGCTATCCGTTTCTTCGTTGTCCCTCGCGACGCAACTGAAAATTTTTAATGACATTCATGACTCCTCAATCAATCCTATATTGAACCTGCTGACGCAGGTTCAGATATGGGCTGATGTTATAATTAGGCGCTCAATCAGAATGCAAAGCACCCGTTATGTAATTGGGAGTGTAACGAATTAGTATTAGCTCTTCTATAGTAGTCATAGCATTGGCAAGCGACGCACAGGAAAAAAAAAGCGTCAAATCACTTCTTGATTTTCAAATGATTTGTCAATTACATTCTGTTACAGAATGTTTACATTCCTGTACCTGAATGTAATCATTCTGAAACAGAATGTATAAGTGACAAATCATTTGAAAATCAAGAAGTGATCCGACGCATTTTTCCTGTGTCGATCTCGACATAAATTCAATGGTGACCATCTGAGGCACGATGTATGTACTATAGAGGTCACAGCTGCCATAGGCCTATATTTGACAAGATTCTTGATGATAGCTCTGCTATATGCATACGTGCATTGCAGTACTGACCACATCCTTAGATAAATAAGCCAACTCTATCTCTGAACAAGAATTGTACAGTCTTTTCCATATCACTTGTGCAGCAATCAGCAGAAGGTGTAATCTCGTTAACAAATTCTGATTCCTATTAGGGAGAACAAGTGCGCCCATTGAGATTATTCAAACCCTTCTCCCCTTAACTCAAGCAGCTGCACTACACGCAGCTACCGATTGACAAAGTGTTGTAGCACTTCTTGCACACTGAAGTGTACTCCTTAGTCGTTTATTTTAAAAGTTGCCCCAGAGACTCACTGTCTCGTGCCCAGACCCAATGCATCGCAGCTGCGGGTAGATTACATCACCGCTACGCTTGCAAGCGTAGCGGTGATGTAATCCACTCGCAGCTGCGATGCATTGGGTCTGGGCATGAGACTAGAAACTCACATGCTAAATCGGCTAATAAAGCAGTGCAAAATTTCAACCTGCGATCACGATAAGCAAGGAAGTCGTCTTCTGTCCTTGGAATAATCCAGGACGGGGTGTCATAGGATATCGTGTACGCAGCTATGACGTAATATCTACTGTACTGCCCGAACACACGTAGCGGTGATGTAATCCATCCGCAGCTGCGAAAAGTTGGGTCTGGGTACAAGACGAGTGTGAAGGTCCAAGGTCAGACATACCAAGACTCACGCCTCTCATGCGTCAGGTCACGCTCACACGCCCAAAGGTACAAAAATGCACACGTAACACTGGATATCGTAAAAATACGCCGACACGGAATCTGTCCTGACCAACCACCCGTTATTTGTAGCAAGTTTAGTTACCAGTATTGTGTTAATTAATTGTTTGTGATCTTAGGTCAGAAACAGCTTCAAGTATTGAATTGCTTTCGGATGAGGACCATCGTCGACATCAGGAAGGCAACAGCAGAATCCGGTGCAGCAAAGTACCCCACCAAGAGTGGACAAAGCTTTACTCCTTAATTGTACAAGAAGTGAAAGATTAAGATAACCCATACAAGTCAATGTACTGTCTGTATGCGCCACGTTGCATGAAGGGATGCGTGACATTGAAAGACACATAGAGAAGGGAATGCACCAGGCGCTAATGTAAAGCAGTTGAAAGGCCAAACAACCCTGGGGTTTCATCAAGAGATCAAGCTATTTTTTAGTATCTCACGCCCAACCCGGGCAATCTCATTCCCAGTTAGACATTACCTCCCGCCTCGGAGAGTATGCACCTTTGCATCTATGCTAAGTTGGGCCTTATAGTGCATAGGCGATGGGGCTAGAATGACGATTGGCTAGGACTTCCAACGTACAAACCGTGGTTTGTATTTAACACTTACAGATACACACACGCCCACGTACACACACACATGTCCACACACATACTTAAATAAGCTTACACGCATCATCTCTGCAGACACGTACCACCAAACATGTAAAAGCACAAGGGGCGTTATTATTTTGTCACTATAGCCTAAGGGTTAATTGAGGTTACGAAAACATAGTTCCAATTTCCTAAGGCTTCACACCCGTTAGTTCCTATTTGTATCCAAACAACTCATTCAGCTGGCCCACTGTGTGCGCGGGATGTGGTTGACGTAGGTAAGTTAGACGAATCCCTCTTTGCGCACGAAAAGAGTTTCCCATCTACGTCATATCGCTCTTTCAGCAGAGAACAATTAACATTTGCAGAGTATCTGTGCGTATGGGTGAGATCTGTACTCCAAGCCCACGTAATGAATCGGTTGGCTCGGACCTTGATTGTGCTCATTGCGAACCTAAATCTTATCATAATCTACAAGCTGGCAGCTTACCGAAGTAAGTGCGCGTCGCGTCTGCTAATTGACACGTTACGCGAGTTAATCGTCATGGTAACCCATGCGTATGCACAGTAATTACTGAGTTTCAGATAACGACTATTGCTTGAAAAGGGCACGAAAGCTCAAAACACTGTATATATTAAATTTGGGTGCATGAGTGTTCGGTGAGAATTTTGCTTTTAAACCAATGACACATAGCAGCAGGAATCCTTCAAAGAATAACACTTCGGCCATCAGGCTTTATATTGGCCACCCTTAACCGTTATTAGATACACGGAGGAAAGGCATGGAAGAGTAAAACCAAAATCTACATGTCTGTATTTTCATGTGATGTTTAGAATTGACCCCTTATGCCTTCCGATGTTTAGCTCAACACTACAGCTGCACTGCAGCACATGACTGGTTGTCTTGTCCGCAACAGCCGACCAACATGACCAGGATGCAGCCCTCGCTCCTGGTCACGCCCAGACCTGATGAGGCACCAATACACAGGCCATTGCCAAATACGCTGGAAGGTTAGTCCTAGATTTGGAAAGCGACATGGTGTGTGTGTGGTGTTGTGTGTGTGGGGTGGTGTGGTGTGGTGTGTGTGTGGTGTGGTGTGTGGTTGTGTGTGTGTGTGGTGTGTGTGTGTGTGTGTGTGGTTGGGTGTGGGAGTGTGTGTGTGTAGGTGTGTGTGTGTGTGTGTGTGTGTAGATGTGTGTAGGTGTGTGGGTGTGTGTGTTGTGTGGGTGTAGGTGTGTAGTGTGTGTAGGGGTGAGGTGTGTGTATGGTTAGGTGGTAGATGTGTGTGTAGGTGTGTAGGTGTTGTGTTGTGTGTGGTGGGTGTGTAGATGTGTGTGAGGTGTGTAGGTGTGGTGGTGGGTTGTTGGTGTGTAGGTGTGTGTAGATGTGTGTGTAGGTGTGTGTGTGGGTTTTGGTGTGAGGTGTGTAGTGGGTGTGGTTGTGTGTGTGTGGTGGGAGGTGTGTAGGTGTGTGTGTGTGTGTAGGTGGGTAGGTGTGTGATGTGTGCGTGGTGGTGTGTAGGTGTTGTAGGTGTGTGTGTTGGTGTGTGTGTGTGTGGTGTTGGGTGTGTAGAGTGGTGTGATGTGTGTGTAGGTGTGTATGTGTGTGTGGGTGTGGTGTGTGTAGACTAGGTACATGTAAGTGTAGTGTTTGTGTGTGTAGGTGTGTGTGTGTGGGGTGTAGATGTGTGTAGGTGTGTGGTGGTGTGTGTGTGTAGGTGTGTGATGTGGTGTAGGTGTTGTGTGTGTGTGTGGGTGTAGGTGTGTAGGTGTGTGTGGGGGTGTAGATGTGTGTAGGTGTGTGTGTAGGTGTGTAGATGTGTGTGGTTTGTGTGTGTGTGTGTAGGTGTGTGATTGTGTGGTTGTGTGTGGTGTGTGTGGTGTGTGTGTGTGTGTGTGTGTGGTGGGTGTTGTGTGTGTAGGGTATGAAAACAAATGCAGGGGTGTTTCATACTCTGTAATATTTAATATTTATGGCTGTGTGTTTTTGCTCATGTCACGCTGAAGTAGGTGGAAATTGCAAATTTGAGCTGCTCATAACCCAAGGAAGTCTCCTTGGGTTAAAATTGGGCTAATTGGTGGATTTACTGATCCTACATAGCATGATGGATATATTTAAATCTGAATTGGTAGAATCTGTTGCATTGATATACCACAAAACACTCTGTGTGTGCGAATACTGCTTGCACGTTTATAATTACAGAAAGCTGTATTGATTAAGCGGGAGAGTGCAATCATTGTTGCAATGTTCCCCTCTACCCTCACTCTCTTCTCATGCACCTCCTATTCGTAATCCTTCTCCTCCTCCTCCTCCTCCTCCTCCTCCTCCTCCCCCCTCCTCCTCCTCCTCCTCCTCCCATACTAAACTCTAAAAGGAGCCCACCAGCAGAGCAAGCGCGTGCTTTATTTCATCACCACTACCTATCGCAAGGACACGCAGAAGGCGGACTTGGTGTCCCTCTGTCACACCTTGAAGCACGTACCCTCTCTGGTCTGGATTGTCGTGGAGAACTCTGCCTCTCAGTCCCCGGTGATCCGGGCTGTGCTGGAGAGGTGTAACATTTCGGCTGTGCACCTGACGGTCCAGACTCCCGAAGCCATCAAGTCCACTTGGAAGTACTCCCCAAAGGTGACGGGCGTGGGGCATCGTAACGCTGGGCTGAGGTGGGTGCGGGAACACTGCCTACTTGACAAGTCTGAGGGAGTGGTCTACTTTGGTGATGATGACGACAAATATGACCTGAGGTTCTTTGAAGAGGTGAGCTTTCACAACAATTGAGCACCAGATGCTACTGTCCACTTCCAATTACCCAACGTTCGTGCCTGATTTAAAGACTTAAAGACAAATGGAGGGGTAGAGAGAGGTTTTGGGAACCTAGATCTTCACCCTCCATCCCTCCCCACCCCCCTTCCCCCATAAGCAAGGGTGTAAGGGGTGCTTGTGCCTCCTCCCCTACCCCTTTCTCTAGCGTGTAAAACCACTTAAAGTAGCTTACCACCTAAGGAAGTCATCAATATGCACAGCGGGAACACACTGTACTAAGAGCAGCCTTGTGTACATGCAGGCTACAAGGCATCAGGACAGTGAAAGCACAAAGAACGCAAAACTGTGCTACATGTCTATTTGAACACTAAGTGATTGGCTGGTCACACCACAGACCTGTCAGCAGGGTCCTGACATTCACCTGGCTAATTAATGCGAGGCTGAGGCAACCATATAGGCACGGGAAGTGTCTTAGTTTTGGTGTTGTTTTGATGGCCACGTGTGAAGCCAGGCGACCTTCTGTGTCTTGTTCCCATAGATAGTGGAGTAGAGGGATGCAATATGATGCATGTTAGAGGGATGTGATGCATGTTAGAGGGATGTGATGCATGTTAGAGGGATGTGATGCATGTTAGAGGGATGTGATGCATGTTAGAGGGATGTGATGCATGTTAGAGGGATGTGATGCATGTTAGAGGGATGCGATGCATGTTAGAGGGATGTGATGCATGTTAGAGGGATGTGATGCATGTTAGAGGGATGTGATGCATGTTAGAGGGATGCGATGCATGTTAGAGGGATGTGATGCATGTTAGAGGGATGTGATGCATGTTAGAGGGATGTGATGCATGTTAGAGGGATGTGATGCATGTTAGAGGGATGTGATGCATGTTAGAGGGATGTGATGCATGTTAGAGGGATGTGATGCATGTTAGAGGGATGCGATGCATGTTAGAGGGATGTGATGCATGTTAGAGGGATGCGATGCATGTTAGAGGGATGTGATGCATGTTAGAGGGATGTGATGCATGTTAGAGGGATACGATGCATGTTAGAGGGATGCGATGCATGTTAGAGGGATGTGATGCATGTTAGAGGGATGTGATGCATGTTAGAGGGATGTGATGCATGTTAGAGGGATGCGATGCATGTTAGAGGGATGTGATGCATGTTAGAGGGATGCAATGCATGTTAGAGGGATGCGATGCATGTTAGAGGGATGTGATGCATGTTAGAGGGATGCGATGCATGTTAGAGGGATGTGATGCATGTTAGAGGGATGTGATGCATGTTAGAGGGATGTGATGCATGTTAGAGGGATGCGATGCATGTTAGAGGGATGTGATGCATGTTAGAGGGATGTGATGTATGTTAGAGGGATGTGATGCATGTTAGAGGGATGTGATGCATGTTAGAGGGATGTGATGCATGTTAGAGGGATGTGATGCATGTTAGAGGATGCGATACGATGCATGTTAGCCATACGTTTACATGGAACATTGAGTGGGCTCTTTCTAATTGGTTCATCTGATGCCTCGCCCATCAGAAGCTGATCTTCAACTGAACATGGGATGATAACGGAGAGAGCGACAAAAAACGAGCTTGAATTGTAGGATCACAAAAAAGCTAAGGTTCTTTTCTTGTAGTGCGTTCCTGAAGGAAGATGTTGGCATGTCGCACCTCTCATATTAGACTTGTGGCCATGACGCTGGAACAAAATAACATAACAGGATGGTATTAAGATAATTGTAGATGAAGCATACAATTTTGCATACCAACGTATAGCTTTTAAGGTAGTGGGGGTCTTAGATTTAACGAGATGTGATTTTGAACTGCAATGAAACTTGCAATTATAGTGAGGGCAGTCGTATTTAGTAAACCCTGATCTGCTGGTACCTACTTACCAACGATAGTAGGTTTCCTGTCCAAATACTTGTGTCTTGAGAGAGAGAAGAAATGTGACCTTCAATTTAGTGACCTTGATATGCATACATTTAAAGTGTTTGCAGCACCTGCCACAGAATTGTGTGGCACAATGGAAATCCAGATTGGACCTATGCTGTGTACACTAATCACACACCAAAGCAATTTTCAAGATCCCAAGAGAAGAGAGTATCAGTGTTCCCTGTTCATATGTTAAAACCACTTCCACTTGCTACTAACACTGGCAAGCGATCTTGCTTTTTGACGACGAAAGATATTCCATTACCGCTATCGGAAGATAAGATACCACATAGTGTAGGGAGTTAAAGACTAATGCGGTCAACTCACATTATTCCTAAAGTGGTCTGGGCACGAGAACTACGAGCAACGTGCCTGTTGATTGGCTTGATTTCCAATCCTTCTGCTCTACAATCTTGCTCTATTGGTATACACTGCCAGGGGGACACAGTTAGAGCATTTAAGCCCATGCTTTTTGAGCTCAGCAGCAGCTACAGCAGAACCAGCAGTGACACCCGCTTCTAAAATAAGGGTAGTCTCACTAGTAAGGTCATTTTGAGGTCAGAACGTACACTGCACATTTACGTGCATGACAGTGGCATCGGTATTCCTTATTCAAATTACAACATATGATGTATATGGGATCATTTCCTTGAAAGAGGGACCTAGTGCATAAAAATGTGTAATACACAATAGAAATCGCTTGCGTTGAAATGTATGGCTAATTATTTAGTGCCTTACAACTCCATGATAGATACTCCGATTCTCAGCGCATAAGAATCGCTGTGTAGAGGACATTTCAGACTTCTAGAATAAATCTTGAAAATACATGTGCTAGGTCCCTTTTTGCAGAGACGATCCCATATAATAAAAGATAAACACATTCATCCAACAATTCTGCTGTGTGCCCATGGAGCAGCATTCTAAAGTTCTATGTTATGTGCCTGTTGCGTTTGTTCGATGCTTAGACTACTGTGCATCATCAGGTCAGAAGACTCTGGATGTTGTCTATAGAGTTTTTATTTTTCATCCTTGAGTACAAGGCTATCTTTTACTGCAGATACGAAACACTGAGAGAGCATCAGTATTCATGGTAGGATTAACAGGTGGGCTCCGAATGGAAGGTCCCTACTGTGAGAACAGAACAGTAACTCGATGGCATCGAGCGACTGGATACTCAAGGTAAGGGGCTTCAATTGGAGTCATTGCATCACTCATTGAGAAGTAAAAAAAAACTCTTCGTTTGAACTTTGTTGCATTTAAGTTGAAGTGTTAGCTTTTAAAATACGGACAACCTGTACTGGATGCCTCAAATGTAAGGCGCAGTGATATGCATGCCTGTCATATGATCAATGTTGCTCTTATACAGGGAGATCCCTGTAGACATGCAAGGGTTTGCCATCAATGTGAGACTGCTTCTGGAATACAAGGACGTCTGGATGGAAGGGTTTGGACCCTACAACGATATGGGATATCCTGAAGCCAACAGGTTTCTGTCACATTTTGCGACGCGCGCCACATTGGAGTGTAGGACTTACAAGAATGAGGTGATGGATCCACTCTGTTATTACAGTGTTTCAATGTGTGATAATTAAACTTAATACAGATCACTATGACTATGCCATTTGTGCCTGTCAAATGCAGATTAAAGAATAGTTACATCGCTATAATTTATACCCATTACATCTGCAATCTACTTTTATTTTTAATTCAACCTTTAGAGCATTGCAGTGGCTGAATTAATTATATGTATTGGTTGCAAAATCTGCACAGTGGGAGCCCTCACAGCAGCAACTTTACGATGCACAGAGAGTAGAATATATGTGCTGGGTATAGCTAGTAAATGGTCTTGAAGGAATGTACTTCTCTCATGTATCTTGAACCTACATGTTATGTACTTACCAATCATTGGCTGCTATATTTTCTAATTAAAATGGTCTATGTGTCAATTGATGTACATATGAGAATGAATAAATAAATGAATAAGAATGTAAGTACAAAGATTTGCAGGTCCCACAGCAAATGATTGCAATATGACGAATGAAAGCCGACACTTTTTATATGTTTCAATCACAAGAGAACCTATTCATTGCATGTTTAAGCAAACATTATATTTTGAAGACAGCCCGTTATTAAAGGGTGACATGGGATAAAAGTTTGGCAAGGTTCATTACTGCCACAATAATTTTTGCTCATTAACTTTCTGCACAAATGGAGGTCAGTTTCTATCATTATTTATATGCATTGTCGCTTCTTCCTATTGTTGTATAAAATGATACATGCACCATTTCAACTATTTTTCTGTCACTACATACTGTAATATCTCATCTGATAATGGCACGAATCAAGCAGGAAATGTGCGCACAGCAGTATCTCCGTAATGGATAGGATATAAATAAACGAACAGAACAAATCAATAACGACAGGACCCCTCTACCTACACACCGAATTTGAAGCAATTTGAATATTCCCACATGAAGACGAGGTGGTTTTGAACCTCATGGGGTATCGGACCTATCATTCCTTTTCTAACATCCCACTGTACCCATGCCATACCACAACCAAAAGGAGCGAGAACATATAATTAGCTGACCTCAATTGTGCACAAAGTAGATGAGCAAATATTCTTGTAAGCATTACTCGAGATTTCCTATTTTCAACACTTCACACAACACTATATCTCTTTAAGATTTGTTCTTTAATTTGTTATGGTAGAGCTGTTCAAAGTTTAATGCGCATTTCCATATTGATTTGTGCCATTATTGTAGGCAACCTGTGTTCCATTCTCCCGATCCACCATATAGAAATACACTCTTTATTGGTCATGTGTTTATTGTGCAATGATCTGATCGATGCCTACAGGTGCTCGTGTGGAGAACCCGTTCATCACAACCTGTTACATGGAATGAGAAATACAATAAATCGGACAAGAATATAGAGTTCTGAGCATCTCCATTGCACTCACACAAATGTGCAGGGTTTGTTCTTCCTTGAAGATGATGGTGCTGTCCCATTGGGTCATCATGTTCTGTTACCACCTAATTTATGTTCTGCAAGTTGCAGTCACTGCCATGTATCGATCATTATTGCACTGTACGTGACATTCATTGTACTGAATTGAACACCCATATGAGAATATGCCAAGATCATTATAATTTATTATCTCAAACTGAACTAGGCGATCTCAGAGTCATTGGCGAATTAGGCGTGAAGCCGAGAATGAGTTTTTAAATTGTGCAGTTTTGTATTTTTAAAATCTACATGTCATAAATTTACATGTAGTGTATATCTGTTCTGAGAATTGTGCAGTTATACAAACGTACTGTATGTACAATAGGAACATAACGAGACTATGTTCAGTCACTCAATGCCACAGGTGCTTGGCTCAGAACACTCATAAGTCCAACATCAGTGCGGGTGTTGCTATTCTTTTTCATAATTCATAAGAGGTGATATGAAGTCAGGACGAGATGTACATTTGTATCAATTTCGAATGCCAAGAATAGTATTTATAGGAATTACTTGGGATCCAGCGTCGAATTGTATCATACAAATTGTTTTTATTCGTTTGTGTTAAATTGTGTCTGTTCGAATATATGGTTTTGAGTGATTGAATGTTGTCTCGCAGAATCAACAATCATAATGACAGTCACACATGCCACAAGGGTTAGATTGCTTGTACTACGTACCACTTTAACTGTATGAAAAGACACTATCATGAAGTGCACGTGTACACATTCATGTATTCGTTAACCCTTGGCATTTGATCAGTACGTTCACTAGTCAGGGAAAGAGATTACTTAAGCATGATGCATTACATTCATTGATGCAGAAAGTCTTCCACAAGTGGGTCAAACATCATTTCAATGATTTATGGGCATGAGGCGGGGAAACAACGTATGAATACTTCTAAAGACCTCTACTACGAATAATACTTGTTTGATATCAAGATCTACACTTCATATCGTGGTTAAAGAATTAATTTGTCAACTCACAAAATATTTCTGTAAATCGTTCCATAGACAATGTATCAGGCTGTTCAATACCAAGCACCAGATTTTTCCCCACATTTATCTTAAGTAATTGGTCATACAACACATTTGAGATTTTTATCTAGGTCAACAGATCTTTCCTATTAAGCTAAAGGTGCCGGTTTATCAACATCGTCATAACTTTGTCCTGAGTCACATGATTCCACGGCCCCACAACCTATTATGTTAAAACCTTTAACGTAGGTTAGTTTGTCACATGAGAAACATATTGCTCATACGTAAAATTTAGACTAGAAGGGTGTTTTAAAATTAAAATACACAATACTATATAGCAATCTAATTTAGAGCTCCTGCCTGCATGTACTATTCTAACTCTGGAACACATTATAGTAAGTACAGCATAGACCACAAAACACATTCCATATGGCATGCAATGCAGAATACATGTGCATGCGCTTCAGAGTAATGGAATGCATGCATTCAAAATTCTGGCAATGTATGCCAAAGTATCACAACAAAGATAATGACAAAAATTGCACACAGACACATAAATGTTTTATAAAACACATACACAAAACAGACACATGTACATAAAGCCAGATCAAAGTTCAATGCTGGTGTCTGATTTTTCATATTTCTCATTCCAAAGAGGAGACTGTACCGTTCTTGTTCTCCAGACTAAAACCTAAAGAACAATAACACTATTTACTTCCAATAAATGCACTTTATATAGCCTTATCAAATTACATGTTTATGTACAATGGAAGTGTCAAATGAATAAATTGAGTTTCAGTGAGTACATTTACTTTATTTGCTTCGTGCAGTGGCAGATAAAACTAAAAATATTTTTTAATCCAAAATAGCTGTGTTCATTAGATTTTGAACTTCTTTCATCTATCAGTTAAAACAATGCATGCATAGCTAGTAATTGTTTATTAACTTGCTATTAATATTCTTCAGAATGATCAACCCTCACATAGTTGCTGAAGACACTAGTTTTATTAAGGTGCAATAATGTTTTTTTTTTTTAAATTCAAGATAGAAATGTACAAAGACAAATGAAGAAACGAAAGGCCAGCCAAGCAGTAGATGTGGCTGGTAGAAATGAGATGCAGGTAGACGCTGTCTGGAACTTATCATCCTACCAGCCAAGTCCACTGCCAGGATAATGATGTGCAGATAGACGGCTAGTGGAACTTGCAACTCTAAATCCCGGTATAACACTTCAAGCACTAGCTACAAATTTAGTCTATGTAATACACATACATGCACACCAAATCTAACATACCTGAGTTCTAACTACAAGGAATAAGGGGTTACAATTTGATGAAGATCAGTATACAGTGTCTTGAGCAATTGTAGACAGACAGTTATCCCATACACCACATAAACAGTCACATGGAGAGTAGTTAACTCATTCATGAGCAAAGCCAATTATTACGGTACACATGTTGTGCAAAATAAGCGTTGCGTGTTGCAGGAAAACGTAGTTAGCAAACAACTTACATATATGACCAGGAAACAACTGATCAATATGTTGTTGACTACAATTAAAGTGTTAACTATTTAGATAAACAGAGTGGCTTTAGTATAGCACCTGCGGCGCAATATTGCTCTGTTGCCCGTGAAAGAGTTAAACACTATATGGGACAGTGTCCAGCCTTCTGGGTTTTATATTTTAATTTTCTACCATGACAGCGGCAATCAATTTTCTCATTGCATCAGTCCCTCAGGAGGTACTAGGTGGAAGAGAGCAAGGCATTCCTGGAATACGTCTTATGGTTGGCTACAGCGGTCGTGTGTTAGGTTTCAGGAGTATTGCTTGGACTTTTGACTAGGATGGATTTTTCGGTGAATGGTGCTATTTGCAGAGCATCAAACTTGTTTGGTAACCAGGCACCCTGTACAACCTTTGAGCAAAATTTCTTTGCTGGTTGGGCACATACTAAAAAGACCATGCAACCAGAGCTGACCACAAAGGTTAATGGCGTCATAAAGTGAAATGTCATGCGTGCATGGACGGACGTACATGGAGAAGAGATCACCCTCAAAAGAGCTATCCAAAAAGCCCCAGGAGTCATTATCTCTGCAGATGCAGCTGCTGATCCCCCCCCTCCCCCCCCCCATCTTGTGAATTGTGCTTCCACAATTGCATTAGAGTTAAGCCGTGACCACAGTCAAGTCAAGGGCTGCAGCTTGCTGCGCATGCAGTACCAATTTGGGACCAATGTTTGTGTGAAAGTGGTAATGGTTAAGTTGGCATTATGAATCAGGCACATCACAGTACTTAGTAAGGTTAGTAAGGTTAGTAAGGTTAGTAGATGCAACACATTTCCAATAAGAGGGTTTAATATGGCACTGAAGGCGCCCACACAAAGCCAGCCAAACACTGTAAAAAGCTGGGGAAGCGAGACAGGTGGAATCATGTCAGGTCAAGTTGTACTAAGATCGGGTGTCAATTGGGACCGGGTAAACCCAAAATCCTAAGGACCTTTGGTCCCACTTTTACCCCTAAGGACCTTCTGTAGGACACATCAGGGCTAGTTAGGGTAGGGGAGCACTACACTTGGTCTGGATGTTGTTTTGTTATATGGGCATAGTGCAAGCATATAAGGAGACTGGTGAGTGGCAAACACCGTTGTTTGTGCATGTACCATACTTGATCAGGTGTTTGAGCATTGGCAAGGTAAAGGACATGCACCAATAGGAAAACACAAAAAGGAATAGCAATCCAAAAAAGCACAAAAAGAAATGGTCTCTGTTTTTTTTCAAGTGTCTATTTGCGCAAGAAAGTTTAGGTGGGACATCCGATGCCTCCCCCCCTCCCTCTCTTGGCACTCAAAATTTGCCCATCAGCTGAAATTGTGGAGCAGTAACGTGTCTGGTTAGAGAACTTTACACTCACAGTACATAAATAGGTCAAGGACTAAAATTGATTTCCATAGCGAGAAATGATGTGGGAACAGGGTACGAAATTTGAAAGAAACAGGACGTACCACTGCGAAGATACATACATGTATGTTGTTTTGAGTGACGTACAAATATTATAGTGATACAAATGTAAACCCAGAAGAGTCATCTTGATGAACTATCAGCTCATCCTCATGTGCACAAAACACTTGCATACTGGTGATCGCACATCCCCAAATGTAGCCCACACATCCACATACTATGTAAGTCAAATACAAGAGTATTTACCCACAGTACCTCATTCATTTGGGTTCTGCACTCCAGCATACTGGTGTTGGATACAAACTGGAATATAAATCTGCTGGCTTCAACATATCCCATATCAGTGTAAGCTCCTCCCCCTTCAATCCAGACGTCACTGCGTTTCAGAAGCAATCTCACATTGATGGCAAATCCTTGCATGTCCACTGGAACAGGCCTAAAAAATTTGACAGAACAGACCCATAAAAAACCCAAGAAAAACACCAATCAATAGTTCTAAATAAAGCACCTCACCTTTCAGGCGTCCAAACACGATGCCATTGAGCAACGCTCCCATTCTTACAGTAGGGACCTTCCATTAGAAGCCCACCTGTTAATCCTACCATGAACACTGATACCCTCTCAGTCTTTCGTATCTAAATTCCAATGAAATAATCAAATTTACTGAAACACACAAACATACACAACAATACAAGCGCACACATACAGCTGTACACACATGTTGCACCTACACCGATACACAGAATGTGCGCAGGGTAGATGAGCAATTTTAAATAGGTACAAGACCCTACGCTTATGTACACTCAAATGCAGCATATTCATTAGTCTTTGCACTCCAAATGTAGCTCACCTCATCAAACAACCTCAGATCGTATCTGTCGTCGTCGTCTCCAAATAAGACCACACCCCCACAGTCCTGACGGGAGCAGTGTTCCCGCACCCACCCCAGCCCTGTGTTCCGATGAACCACGCCCGTCACCTTTGGGGAGTACTTCTTCTTTGCCTGGATGCGCTCAGGAGTCTGGACCGTCAGGTGCACGGCCGAAATGTTGCACCTCCCCAGCACAGCCCGGATCACTGGGGACTGGGAGGCCGAGTTCTCCACGACGATCCAGACCAGAGAGGGTACGTGCTTCAAGGTGTGACAGAGGGACACCAAGTCTGCCTTCTGGCTTTGCCGCTGATACGTGGCAGTGATGAGATATATCACCGGCTCCTGTTGACTTGCTGGTGACATATGCAAGAAAAACAGTGATTTGATGCACACCAACTTGATGAACCTTCGTCCCAATGATGGTTGCAATGGCTTTAGCAAAAGCACAAGCAATTTGCGGTTAAATTACCTCATGCAAAAGAATGAAGCGCTAAGAGGTGAGCAGTTAATAGAAATATCTTGTGGACATGCAACCATTTCGGTGTAATAATCAAATAGTGTGCGTGTAATTAATGTGCACTCCCTCCTCCCCCTCCCATTTGCACTACTAACCAGTCATATGGGTGTGGTGCTGGATGAGATTTTCCTCTGGTGAAGATGTGTTGCTCCTCGTAGACTCCTCACTCTGAAACCTAATAGGCGGGCACACAACTGGATCCTCTTGATCCTGCTTTCGACAGCTCACACCTAACATTGTACACATCAACAACCAATCATATAAATAAAATGAACATACATGTAACACACAAATTTGAGTCACTGAATATATCTGAAGCCCGGAGTAAAACTGTCCAGTATTGAACGAGACTACGTAATCGAACATGATAGGGGTAAGGGCTTCGGACGCGTGGTAGGAGTAAGCTCTCCGGTGGTACCAGCTGTTCGCATTTTAAATACAAAGCACCGCCCACAAATAGACCTACACACTTCATGCATCGCGGCACGAAGGTACAAAGAAACACTGTCCATAACAGACCCAACCAGGGGATACGCACTTGTCTGTCTGACAACGAATATTACAATCAAGTTGGTCACGAGGACTATGGCGTATCGTCTCAGCCTGTTCATGGCACCGCAGTTGAAGAACGGATGTAATTCAGATGGGGGCGGAGGACCAGGATCATAATGACGCTACTACGCTGGTCCCAGCTGTGCTATACATGTACGAACGTACACAGTGCTAATCACTACTGTGAGAACTGGAACTATGTGGCTTTACGAATTGTAGAACTTGCGGTAATTTGTTGCAGCGTGAGCTAATGGTTATTCCATTATTTAACCATACACCCCTATGTGTATGACAATATTAAATAGCCCCCGAGACAATATATATAAAACCACTCCTGGACAAGCTTCTGTTATCCCCCCCTCCTTCGGGACAGACGTTAAATACCCCCTGGACAAGCTTCTATTTGGTTACACTTCACATAGACAAGATTATGTTACCTGGTACCCCCCCCCCCCCCTCCCCGGGACATCTTTTCAGACCTCCCTGGACAACTCCCCCTAGCCCTCCTGGACACCATTTATTGTCATCCATATACGTGAGATAGCCCATGTTAAATGTTTATGTAGCCATACATGTACGCTAAATCATATTCACAATTATGACGTTTCCCCCACGATATTTCTTATACGGAAACGTTCTGGTGAGGTCCAAAACAGGACAGATTCATCACACCATCATATGGCTGCAGCTTTCTCAACTCCACAGCACCATCGTAACTACCGCTAGCAAGATTCCATATAGCATCTACATGCGTGATATGAGGTAATAGAATTCATGACTACTTCACGAGTCTTGCCGTGGGTACAAACTCAATGTGGTCAATATCACTTGGCCCTGTGAGCTCCAAGCACAGTATCGTACTGCATACCACACTGCAGCACGAGTAGCACTGCGTCTCCCAGCTGAGACAAGCTGGAACTCTGACAGAACATAGGTCGGGCATCTTGACGCCTAGGGCAAATGAGAGGCCTGTGCAAACACCACTGTACATGTGCATACCTTTCTTGAAGATCCAGGTTGATATAAAATGGCTTGCTCAGCTACTCCTATTGCTTCTGCCGTGCAAAGACCACCACATCAGCTGCAGCCATTGGTGTAGACTTTTGCTTTTCGAAGGTCAGCTTCATCTCTATCGTCGGAAGATTTGTCTACGGAGCAGAATCTAAATAATGCACACCTCCTGCCAGCCGTACTGAACTATCAACACCTTTCTGCAGTCTCCCGTGTGTTGTTTGGTCAGAAGAGGGATTCCTCATCAGGGCTCCTATTCTGCCCGAACAACTCGCATGAGTTTAGCATAATGCAGTCAGCGTGCCCATGGTGTGGTGGTAATGATATGATCACTAGTCCAGTACTCAAATGTGTCTTTTTTTTTTTTTTTTTTAAAGACACATACACCTGCATAAACTCACAAGGCTCAAAATCTTGTAGAATGTTTGTTTTAAACAAATGTTGCGCACCATTGAGGAGAATGAAGGAGGCCTGCCCCATCATCCGTGCCATGTCCAGGACCCACGCAAGCAATGCAAGGGTTGGTTGTACTTAGGATCAACTAGCAAAATCCATTCTTCAGAATGTGACTTCTCCCCAATGTTGTCGCCCATGCGCTTTATTAGAAACTGTGCAACATGTCTAAGACCTTGCATCATGGCCCAAGACCTTGCATCATGGCCCAAGACCTTGCACCATGGCCCAAGACCTTGCACCATGGCCCAAGACCTTGCACCATGGCCCAAGACCTTGCACCATGGCCCAAGACCTTGCACCATGGCCCAAGACCTTGCATCATGGCCCAAGACCTTGCACCATGGCCCAAGACCTTGCACCATGGCCCAAGACCTTGCATCATGGCCCAAGACCTTGCACCATGGCCCAAGACCTTGCACCATGGCCCAAGACCTTGCATCATGGCCCAAGACCTTGCATCATGGCCCAAGACCTTGCACCATGGCCCAAGACCTTGCACCATGGCCCAAGACCTTGCACCATGGCCCAAGACCTTGTACCATGGCCCAAGACCTTGCACCATGGCCCAAGACCTTGCACCATGGCCCAAGACCTTGCATCATGGCCTACGACCCCATCAACAGAAACTACAAAGGGAGTGGAATGAAGAAGCACAACTACATCTATAGCTACTGAATACTATTTTTTCTACATTCTGCTGAAAATTGCACAGCATCAGCAATACGACACACATAACACCGGGCCTCTAGTAACGCTTCATACAGTTTGCTGCCACACTACTGGAGTATTTACGCTATGTGTCATCATTCTGTTTGTGGTCCCTATATAATTCTGGATCACATGCTACTATACCTGATTCTGACTGATAAATGCAACAGATACAGAATGGTACAGTCCATGCCTGCTTCATAATTCACTATCTACGATAACATGCAACCCCTAACCACAGTGTATATAGCTTTTGAGGTGTGCAATGTTCCTTTCACAACATTTGTACTTGGTCTCTTGAACACCTCTCTGAAATGCAAGCATCTTGAAGCAGCTCTGTCAGTCTCCACTGCAGAAATCCCTCCTCCCTATCCTCTGGATGTACCACATGCCCCTCCCCCCCTATCCTAGTGCAATTGCTGTAATGACTCAATCAACTTTGACCTGCATGCTCGTAGGTAACAGATCTAATATCATTAAGTGTGCATGTATTCAAGTCCAACATCTTGACACGCTCCTATCTGTGATCCTAGTATATGTGTACATGTTTTGTCTTATACATATTTGTCGTACCTAATATGAAACACAATAAATTTCACCAATACTATTACAAATACACAATATCATGCAGAAAATACTCATGGTGAAAATATTACTGTACAAGTTTTTGCAGTCTTTTTGCTACATCTTGGAAGAATGTACATGTAGCTACATAGCATAGATGAAGATGGGAGAGGGGCTATGTACAAGGAATAAACCTTTTCACTTTCAACTTGTGGTTTCAGGTGGTGGAGGTTGAGGAGCACCAGCATTCTGGGTATAAACAAAGAAAGGAGGAATAAAAGTATGACAAGACGAGAGCAGAAATGATGAGCTTAGTCTAAGCTACATGTAGATGGTTGCCAAGCACACTTACTGATTACAGAAATGCACAATCCAGCAACACTGCAGAGCTTGGCAAACACAGACATGCATTGTTTGGGGTCTTGGGAATTGATTAATAACTTCTTGGCAAACACAGACATGCATTGTTTGTGGTCTTGGGAATTGATTAACAACTTAGCACCTAACTGATCCCATTCTCACTCTGTCCAATTCTGGTCTTGCATTGTTGCAAACCAATGCACAGTTGTAATACCCGACTTACTCCATCCTAACTAAAACTATGCCTATCCGCAATGTTGACACACATAATAAACTGTGTCTGAAATCAGCCCTCCTCTCTATGTGAAACAATACTCACCCAGTTCTGTTCAGGTGGTGGAGGTGGAGGTGCTGGAGATCCATTAGCAGTGGGCATGCCCGGCATCATACCCATGGGATACATCATCCCTTGTTGCCATGGGTTCATAACTAGAACAACAATAGCAGGCATGATTACGACAATAGCAGCTGCCAATGTAACGACCATTCATGCACAGATCAGTTATTGCACAGTTTCGCAAAAATGCCATTTAGGACACCCGTGGAGTGAGGATGCACGGTAAGATTACCTCAGCCAGACTAGCTACTGCCAGAAAACTGACCATTTGAACCCGTCATTGATTGTGCAAATGCTGGAGGTGCAACCATGAAGCATTCTGTGGTGACCGCGATGCCAACAGACAGTGGATCAGAGCTACACAGCCAAACATCAATATCAATTGGCTACAAGAGCAACTCGAGAGCAACTCCCCAATCCCTGTTCTGTGTGGCCACTCCCACTTCCACTGTGTGGCTATTTGTGGACAATCCTTCATGTGTATCCCCTGGAGATATGCCCCTGGGGGTACCCCTGTGCTTCCCTCTTGGCCATGGAGATGTGTGCACTGGATATGACCTTGCACGCCCAGGCAACCCCAAGACACAACAACCTACAAGCTCACCTTGCCATGGAGGAATACCTCCAGCCTGCTGGCCTTCAGAGCCTTCCTCACCTGTTGCAAAGGGTGGCCATGACAACAGAACACACCCATGCACACACAACTCTCGCTTTGGTCAAGCTCAGGCTGGCCATTTTTTTTTCTTTAAACATTAGATCGTATTCATATACGGCTGGGTTTAGTGATGATGTGCCAAATAGCTCCAATGTGATGACCCCGAAAATTGGCCAGGTGTCACATTTCTTCATTATCCCCATACACATTGAACTGCCAACTTCATTATCCAAGCCACACGCCCCTCCCATCCCCCAGTGCCCAGGCCACAAGCCCCTCCCATCCCTCAGTGCATAGGCCACATGCCCCTCCCATCCATCAGTGCCCAGGCCACATGCCCCTCCCATCCCTCAGTGCCCAGGCCACACCCCTTACCACTGACACCAGGAGCCATCTGCATAGCCATCATGGGATGGCCCATCCAAGGGGGAGGAGCTAAGGAGAGGAGAGATGTGTGACACAGACACATGCACACACACAGACAGACACACACAGACACACAGACAGACAGACACAGACACAGACACAGACACACACACACAAACACACACACAGACACACAGACAGACAGACACAGACACAGACACAGACACAGACACAGACACACACACACACACACACACACACACACACACACACACACACACACACACTTACCTCCAGGATGCATTAGCATGCCGGGGTGACCGAACAGGCCAGGGTGGGGGGCAAACCACGGAGCATAGGCTCCAAAAGCTGCAGCAGCGGCAGCCTGATCCTCACCGCCCATCCCCTCGTAGGTCTGGGGAGCTCCCTAAAGAGAAAGGACATATGCAACAGCTTCCCTACAAGATACAGGTAACACGTTCCCTAGACACAGGAGTGATGCACGTGCTGGTGTGGTGCTGCTGGATGGCACAAGCAAGGGTCCCACTCACTAAGACTCACCACATCATGGGGATGCAGACAGAAAACTCCCGACCCTTCCCCCCCCCCCCCCCCAATTACCTTAGCCGGAGACAACTGCCCTATACTCGACATACTAACCAAGTTCCTAAACCTTTTCCAGACACACCCTTGTTTGTACTACTCTTCATCCCCCCTCCTCCCCTTCACTACTTGCTGCATCTGATGTGCTTCCATCTCCATCACCCCAACAATGTCATGTACTAACAACCATCTGACCAGAGACATCAAACTAGATGTCCGGCAGTCACACTCACACCCCACACTCACAAACCTTATCTGTTACCACAGCAATCAAAGAGCAATGTTGCATTATCTAAATACCCGTTACCCACCAGCAGAGGCTGCTGTTGACCATTGCCATGGTTACTGGAGGAATTCTTGTAGCTGTTGCTGGAGTTGGAGGTCATTCCGGGTACAGTCTCACCCAGTTCCTTCATCAGGGACATGTACTAGTGAAGAAAGAACGTTAAAGCAAAAATAAACTTAGTGGGCGTGACTGTGGGTGTGGTGCAAGATACAGCATCGTCTACAGCACGCAAGCCCCATGACAAGGTAGAGACACTAATTCCATGAAACGTGTACGCAGGACACTGCACTGGTGAGACTTTACAACTAATAAGGTAAATGTGTACACCTCTTACCACACCTCCTCCCCATCCCTCCCACAATACATGTACATGCCATTCCTGTATGTAATGTAAAATGAACATGAATAGACCACATGGTTCGTGAGCAATGAGCATGTCTGGTCTCATGTACACATTTAGCTCACACCTCATACCACTCCCTCCCCTTCCCTCACCTCACTACAGACTTTCCCCTCACCTCACTACAGACCCTCCCCTCATTACAGACTCTCCTCTCACCTCACTACAGACCCCCTTACCCCACTACAGATCTGCCCCTCCCCCTCCCCTCACTAATAATCTGCCCCTCCCCTCATTACAGACCTCTCCTGCTCCCCTCACTATAGATCTGCCCCTCCCTCATTACAGACCTCTCCTGCTCCTCTCACTACAGACCCCTCCCTACCCTCACCTCACTATCCATCTTTGCCCTCTCAGCAGCAGACATGATGGGAGGGTTGCCTGATCTGCAAGGGACAGGGATGAAAAACATGATGAACGAAGCCCACACCCACACATGCACACACACGTACATATCAGTCTTGCAGTCGGAGGCTATGTGACCACCACCACCACAACGTGTGCAGATGATATTGGACACAACATTCTTCTGTTCGGAACACTCCCAGCTCCTGTGCCCAGGAGAGCCACAATTGCGACACCTGGACAGCAGAGGAAGGAACAACACAATAGCGGAGAAACAAGGCTGAAAGACCATTTAGCGGAGAAACAAGGCTGAAAGACCATTGTACACACACGTGCGTATGAGCTATATACAGTGTCCATACAGTTCACCCTCCTCTACTCCTGTCAAGCAGCACCAGAACTTATATGCAGAGACAGTACCTGTGTGGCAATCAAAGTGATCTATGTTTTCACAGAAACTACTTGTGTAACTACTTCCCCTTTCCTCTTGTGTACACAACAGAGCACCCACAAAGTTCACACACCACATCCACCCACCTCAGGACATCAATAGGCTTGAAGGTTCCATTCAGCTCTGCCAGCTGCTGTAGTTGCAGCTGCTTGAGTTCATTGTCGTTGCCTGGGTTGTCTATGCCACTCTGAATGATCTTCTTGATCTGTTGAAAGAAACAAAGCGATAGACACATCCATCCACATGGAATAAAATGGAACAGTTTTAATGCAAGGACCATCTAAATGAACATACTGTAATAGTAGTTATTAAGTATACCACTGTGGACATCCCTTACACACACACACACACATACATATTCCACGCACACACATATGTACATATACACACACCCTCCACATACCCACATATGTACATATACACACACATGCACCCACACACACACCCACACACATACCCTGTCCACAGCATCCTTCACCACCTCAGGGGTCTGTCCAGTGATGAGGGCGTGGAGAGGCTCATCCTCCCCTGGCTGGGGGAGGCCCGTGCGACCTAGCTTGCCTTCCTTCGTTGCTCCCTTCCCTCTGATCATGATCTTGGTGTTGGTCTGAGGAGAGGGAAGGCACAGATTCTCATTCTTAATAATGCCCTCCTAGCACTCTTAGCATATCTGTTTCATGAAATCAGACTTTGCAAACAAACTGGGCCCTTTACTGACAAGGCAACTGTAGTTCCATGTGTGGCTCACACATCAACGAGATCAGGTTCAGACCTAGTCTATTTGGTCCACAAGACACAAGCCTACCTCAAACGCTAGTAGCAATTACACATTCATCTAAGATGCTGTGTGGCATACTTCAAAATGCTTCGAATACATAGAATGCAAAATGACTCATAGAAATATTTTATGCTACAAAACAAGTCGTGACTTACATCCTTCTCGAGCTGTTTAAGTGTGTTGCCTCTGAAAAAAAGAAATAGCCATGTAGACTAATATAAACCAAACACACACTCATACTCTCAACACACACACACACACACACACACACACACACACACACACACACACACACACACACACACACACACACACACACACACCACACCACACCACACCACGCACCTCTTCACAGTTAACTTACCTGGGGCCAATAAGCAAACCAACAAAATTGGTTTCTGGATGATCATCTTGTGGGATGAATACCTTGTCCTCAAACTTTTTGGTGGCAGGTCTAGAACAAACACCACGCAAATCAGCTCAAGTGAGTCCCAAAAAAACCCATGCACAGGCCAGATGGGCCACCCACCACATGCCCACTACATAACCACACGAACACAAGGATGCACTAACAGCTAGGCAAAACAGAAGCACAATTTCAAGAACAGTAGGATAAATAATTTAGTCAAAATAAAGAGGGCAAAGAAAAATAGGCTAGTGAGACAGCGTTTTGGTTGAAGTGAAAGGGCATATGACAAGCACAGACTCTAGTGAGCCAGATGGCCACCTGGAACATACTTGCAATGCTCTCAATCGAACTCAATATCAGAATGCAGGAGGTGACCTAAAACTGACAAAATATAACCTCCACCCATCCATCCATAGGGAATGATAAAGGCTCCACCCCCTAGCAATCCCCATGGCAAAACAGACATGCCCTCACTTGTAATCAGCAGGGGGTTTGTAGCCAGGGTTGGACTTCACGGCCTTCTGGATGAGGTCGTGGCGCTCATCCTCAAGCTTCTTCCTCACCCTCACCTCCCTCGTGTTCAGACGCTTCCCATCATGGCTGTATATGGGCTCAGGAGATGGGGACCTGGCAAGATGGGGAGGAGGAGAGGCAGTAAGACAAGGAGTACCAGAGGCAACCAGCAGAGAGACAGCAGATAAAACACTGAAAGGGTTAAGCCCGCTGCAGCGAATAAGACGATACAATCTAACCTGCCTAAAGCAGTCACCCACGGGGATCAGAATTGGTACGAAGGTGGCTAAAAACACAACAGAGGGTGATGCAAATGCAAGGAAACCATCTGATCACCAACGAGGAGGTGACCCTCCATAGATAGGCTACCGCTAAGGCAGGTTAGACTGTACTTGACACACAAAACATGAACCCATGAAATGAAGCAGTTCAATATGTCCGCACATAGATAGTACAAGTCAATTAATTGCACTTAAAAATAATAATAATAATTAAAAAAACGCAGGAGAAAACTGCATAGCTAGAGAGGTTTCCCTCATTGTGTGCAAGAGGATTGCGGACATGTAGAAACTGCTGCACTGCATGAGGCTCCCAATCCTACCGTACTATGTACTCTAAATGGAGCCCATCAACACAGAAAAAGGATGGACCCCACTTACCCTGCACCATACGCGCACAAGAGCGTGTGGTGTGATTATGGTTACACAATCTGCGCTAAGAAAGGGGAAGTGGTTACTGTAAGATGTCAAATGAAACGGTTATCAATAAAAAGAGTTATCAAATGAAATACATCTCTTTGACTCCCTTACATCTTGAGGGATGGCCAGGCCAGCTACTCCCATGAGAGGTGGGTAGCTCATGACAAAGGACCTGTGCTAAGAATTCTTCAGTTAGTGTGCTCACATGGGGAGCAACCATTGGTTAGTTCTATCAATTCTACGTACATGGTCTATTTAAATGCTGGTTTCACTAGAACAGAGTACATAGGGCATCCTATTCCCTTCATTTCTCCAGCTGCTCTGAAGGCAAATGACATGTGAAATATATAACGAAGAAACCGGTTGCCCTGGAAACAATTAGACGTAAACAAGTAGCACAAATAAACAAAGATGGCAACAGTGACCTCCACACACCCTACAGACATCTCGTTAAAGCATACTATTTGTACAACACAAGCTTCCAACGTACAAACCACAACTAACATTATGCTAGAATGTAAAGGATCTTACTTTC
Source organism: Ephydatia muelleri (assembly GCA_013339895.1). Classification (NCBI taxonomy): domain Eukaryota; kingdom Metazoa; phylum Porifera; class Demospongiae; order Spongillida; family Spongillidae; genus Ephydatia; species Ephydatia muelleri. Next base: position 8,040,654 of record JABACO010000005.1, read on the forward strand.
CCTTCATTTCTCAACAGAAAAAAAAAAAACTGCTACTCAGTCATAATTTATGCAATTGGCTGCTACTGTATAACATTGAAGTGCAAACCTAATACTTTTCGCTTACACACACACACACACACACACACACACACACACACACGCACACATAATTAAATCTTCCTTTCTCTGATGAAAAAAAGAAGAGAGCAAAGTAGATTTGATCTCAGGTTTATCATCAGACCCAAGCAGCAGGGTGCAAAGCAGTACTTACCGATCCCCAGGATTAATGGGTATGCCCAGGTCCCCAGTCCTAAGCATACGGCTGATCTCCTCCACTCTGAGGTGCACTGCAAGGGAGAGGAAGCCGACACTGAAGCAATCCAGCACTGAACAGAGCCAGCACAGCCCTCCACACAGATAAAACACACCCAAATCAACAACTGCATGTTACAAAAGCATCAAAAGCTTCAACGAGCAAGACGTTTTGAATACGACACAAATGATCTATAAAGCTTGACCTCTGACCCCCTTTAGTTTTTGTTTTGGGTCTTAGCCAGCAACAATGCAAAATGAAGAGGGGAAAGCAAGGGCCTAACCACTCCCCCTACTCCTTTACCTGCAGCTGTTTTCATGAATAGTACATTTAGATTTCTCTCTCTCTCTCTCTTTCTCACACACACACACACACACACACACACACACACACACACACACACACACACACACACACACACACACACCAACACTCACACAAACACACACTGCCTTACTGATGTACAGCTGTTGCTGCTGTTCATTCATGTTCATAGGGAGCTCAGTGGGTAGTCCAGGTATAACAGACTTCACCTCCTCACTGGCCCACCGCGAACGTCGCTTTTTGGGCGCAGGTCCATCCGGGTTATTTTCTGCAACAATAGGAGAACGGAATAAACAGCAGTGGTCACACAAATAATACCCCCGAGTTCAGGTCGCGTGTGTGGAGGGTGTTGCACAACAGCACAATAACTCTGGTTGACAGCAACTACATTATTATGTGCGCGCGCGTGTGTGTGTGTGTGTGTGTGTGTGTGTGTGTGTGTGTGTGTGTGTGTGTGTGTGCCTTTCCATCATCACACCTGAATTTTCCGCCGGACTGCCTGGTGTTGCGATTTCTGGATGTGACAACAAGCACAAGCAGCACATAGCCAAGTCAACCCGTGCCACAACTCCCATCATGCCGCAATTCTTCCTTCCGTTTCTTTGTTTTATTCATTTTAACAACACACACCCACAACGCGAACCTAACAAAATATGGCGACTTACTTGGAAAAAGCGCTGATGCTGCCCTTTTGGCGGCCTCAAGGTGTTGTTTTAACTCTTCGCTTCTTGACATGGCTTTGCTAGTGGGATTCTCTTGCTGTGGCTGAGGGTCGTTCAACCTTCCCGCCAATATTGGATGAATCTTGCCGAGAGGAATTGCGTTGGCACCAGTTGCCATTTATTTTAACCTACCAACGGGGGATAGACCTTCTTCACAACAAAATCCGACCAGAAAACTAATCACAACCCCCCAAAATCTGACTATCACAGACCGCCATACTACTTACACTTTTTGACCGTGCCAAACTCTCGTGTATCACGTGCGACTTATCGCTCAATTGCGCAGTTACGTAACAGCAGCAGATAATTTGGTGACATTATAGTGGAGTGGGAACGAAGGACGAAGCCGCATAAAATGCACATTTATTAAGTAACGTTTAGTCACGGAAATCTATGTATATGGCTTTCTTTTTCGAAATTCCATGCACACGCCAAACACGCGCGTATTATCGGCTGTCAACTGGAGTATCTGTCGGCTTCATTTACCGTACCTGAATTTAATTATTTTTATATTGCAATTACTATTGAAATAATTATTAATATAATAATACATACAATATATGCAAAGGCTCATATTATGTATATGTGAAGGCTCATTTACTTGTGAACTGTCCCATATGGTTGGAATAACGGAAAGTAAAAATTAACAAACAGGACAAATCAAAAGACGTAAACATTTATGAAACAGAAATAATTACAAAACAGAATAACATTCAAAGAAAGACACAAAAAACGAATGCTAAAAAAATGCTAAAGCCTATTGCATGACTGTAGGAAGTGATGCCCCATCATCAAAGCCTAGTCCACTCCTCCACTTTACCCTATATCCTCTTAGACATAAGCTTGATGCTCGAACCAGGGCAAATAAAAGTCGAGCTCTGACGAATGCACACGTTTCTGCATATGATTTTTCCCATTTTGCTGCTATGCTGGTAGCTATGTGCTTCAAAAAATGTTCTGCCTCTCTGTGGAGAAGCCCATCAACGAAAGGAGTAAATGTACTCGCCTATCTTCCACTGCCTTTTTATATAGCTTCTTCTTCTCTAGAGCCCCTGTGTCCAAAATTGATTCTGGTGTTCGATGCAGGTGTGATGGTGCGTCTGTGTCAATGACCTTTATATCAAACAACGCTTCCACCTGCGGAGTCCAAACACCTCGAATGCCTAGATCGGCCCTCAATCCTGGACCATCTGCTTTGGATTCAGCCTCTTTGACTATTGGTTCACGTACAACCTGACTCCATACTTGAGCAGCCATATCCCCAAGACAGTCCCGAACTTCGTTATGTCGTAGGATTACAAGACCACCTGTCTTACAGTCTAATGCATGTTGCAACATGAAATTCATCACACTTGATAGGTATACAGGAAGGTTGCCGTTGATATCGAATTGCCAAACCATGCATCCCTAAACTGAGAGGGTGCTAGGTCAAAGTGACAACTCTCTAATGGGACTACATTCAGCCAAGCTGATGTTTTACCTTTTATTGCCCTTCGTATTGATCTCTGTCACTCATGTGTGAACTTTGCTAGAATGGACTCCAAGCTGGACTGGTGTAAATCCTCTTGAACTTTACGGTGCATCTGTCTGGCCTCATTGAGTGCATCCAGATGACTAACATGGCAAAATGTATCCTTACCTATTAAGGCATTTGCAATAACAACTGTGCCTTGTTTAGATGTTTTGAAGATCTCTGTTGGCATAGATGTAGGGTCAAGTACTCCTAGACCTGCTAGGCATGTTGGCAGCACAAACAGCTGCAGTTCAGCATCAGATAGGCTTCCATCAAACAAGGCAGGCAAAAAACACTTCTTGATTGTGTCTTGTAGTACTATGAATTCATCACTGCAATCTGGTACTACCCTTTGTATGAAGCCCCATTCACACTGAAGAGACTTTGTCATGCTTGCAAATGCTGCTTGAGGTGTCTTGGTAGCAGCATGTGATAGATGTTGCACACACTTCACCCAGCCATCCACAAGACAAATCAATGATGACAGGACCCTCTACGTACACACCGAATTTGAAGTGATTTGAACACTCCTACCTGAATATGTGGTGGTTTTGGGATATCGGACCTCATCAGTAACGTAGGCGCTGTGTTTGTGCAAGACACCTAAATGTATATTTAGAGAAATGGTTGATGCAAATAGGAAGTCTATAGTTCGGAAGATGAATTGCATGCTACGGTGTAATCACAAGAGTCAAAATCTCGTGGAATGTTCCAATTATATGTTTCTATCAGGTAGTCTGTGAACGTACCATATTGCACCTGCGCAATAAAAACAAACAAACATAAAAGACATTTATGGCTGGGGGGTCCGTGATTAACCTTGGACCCATGGTCAACACGCCCTACTCAGTCTAGACGGAAACATATGAGGCACCAGGGTTAATTACAACTTTTGAATCACGCGATCATTTGCAAATCACGTGCATGCGCTCTTTTACGAAGTGAGTACCACCATATTATCTCAGGGCCGTAGGAAAGAAAACAAAAACCTGTACGGCAAATGTTTATTAAACGATGAGGGCGTAGCCAAGATCATGCACGTGGGTACCGGGTGTAGTTGGGGTGGGTGCGGAAGGGGGTACCCCTCCTGCCCCACTGAGGTAGGGGCTACGGGGGAGCGCTGTAAGCTCCCCCAGCAGAGTCTGGGGCGAGCTTTGCAACTATATCATTTCGAAGTAATGAGAACCCTTTGAAATAGCGCTAGCTATTATACCTGATGATTCGATTTTGTGCTTTGATTTAAACTACAGTCTATATCAAAATTATGATAATAGCACACACAAATTCATCATCAACAGTACGAAAACAAACAACAACCTGCTCTTTGTTTACCTCATCTGTGATGATAGAGAAGTACTTTGCACTTTGGATTTTTGCAGCAATATCCCTTACAACGCTCGAACCCATAATAGACAATATTTCATTTTGGATTTGAGCACTGGTGTACTTGCTGGTCTTATGTTTCATTGAACTGATTAGTTGAGGCTGCTGAATTGCCCGGAGGTGGAGAAGTTGGATAAAGTTGCTATCCTTTTCGTCTTCATCTCCTCGTAGCGCAATGCCTTGTCTGGCTAAATATATAATATTTTCAGCAATAGTTATTATACAAGGCACTGTTGACTGACTTCTTCCCTTCAACACGAGCAGTTGAAAGCATCTATCCGATATCCTTTGTTGTTTCAGGGATCATAACAAGCACTTCAACAGCTGTCTTGTGTGTGGTCTGGACACACTGAAATTGGCCTGGTTTGCAGTGATTTTTGTCATGTATTTCTTTCTGCTTTATTGGTGCAGCGATAATGTTGCCTTTGGTCTCTTCCAACATGCGTGCATGTTCTGTAAATGCAGCAGGATGGGGTGGGGGAGGATCTTCAAGTTCCCGAAATGTATTGCACAGTTCTTCAGAATACTGCCATTCAAGCTCAACATTGATTGGAGAGTTGTTTGGCAACCAAACATAAACATCAAATGGTGTGCATTTGGTAGAGTCATGTTAGGAAGTTTTGTATGCAAATGCACGCGTGTTGAGGTAGTAACTCTGCATATCTTTTTTAAAAAGACACATACATGTATTTGACAAACAAAGGTCTGGTTGAAGCACTAATCAAGACATTGGCCTACAATATTTATTTAAGAGCAACTGAAGTTTGGGTTGTACATATTGTTATACATGCATGTGCTACATGTAATCAATAACATACATGTAAACAATAACAAAAAACCTGAGGGTGGTATGGTGTAGTCGTCTCCTCTTAATTCCTAGCATCTCTGCTAGTTTGTCAATTCAGCTATTGCAGAATTCACTATCATCGTCAGAGAGCAACACACTGGATAGTCCCATTCTCATAAAGACCAGACCTGTAGTTATAGTAAAGACATGACCCAATAAACATCAACATTCTTCACATGTTGCACACCTGCAGCACTAAATGGGACAGTCTTTTCCTTCCCTTTCCTTGCTTGCTTGGCCAATCTTGATGTGCTTCTTCCACACGGGATAGGTAATGAAATGAACAGTAGTGGCCATTTTCCCCAGGTACAGGATCAGGCAAATGATGAAACACATCCAGAGCCATGCGTACTGGTATGCATATGCAGCTCACCCACATTTCTTGATGCTGAAGCTATATGGTGCAAGTGACAATAGTGTTGAAGAAACGTAACTAGTCCAGCATGCTTTTTTCAATTATGGTTGACGGTATACCTTTCCGTACTGCAGCAAAGGATCTATATTCGTTGCCCCAAATTTATTGAAGTTTCTCTTCACTAGTTGAAGCAAACATTTAAATTCATGTAAGGTAAGCCACTGAAATATAGTGGATAAAAGGACTTCCACAGGTTCAACACTATCAAGGATAGCTTGTCTAAATTCGGGTTTCTCCACAGCAGTTCGCAGTTGTGAGAGATTGGTACAAGGTGAAATGACAGCTTCCAAATCATCAGACATCTTGAAGACCCAGATTAATAATTCCAGATTAATAATCGACATGATCCGTTCTCCAAGAGGTAGGGAGCAGTCCTACAGGCACATAACTAGTCAAGGTCATCTTTCAAAAAGAGGGCAGAAAGGCTGAGCTTCAGAGAGAGGTATGTTATTGATGTCAGGACCACCATCACTATACACAAATAAGATAAATTTATTGATGAGCAATTGTGTTCCATGAGTACTTCATGAAGTTCAGTAATGTGTCGATGTAGTGATGATGGTTGAAAACTACCTTCTTTCAACCCAATAAACACCCGGTCTGTATACCATGAATCTGTTATGTCTTCTGGGATATTTTCACGTAGAGTAACAGAAGGTATTAAACAGAACTTTGTGAAGACATGATCAGCAACCTGAAATGACTCATTTCGATTGACAATCACCTTTCTTCGCCTTTGAGCTGCAGCAACTGGATAGTTACATGTAGACTCTCCAACCTTTGCTCAATATTTGTCATCCATGCATATGAAAAGCTGTGTTCGCAAAACATCACTGCAAGCTCCCATTCATAGCAGAACACAGAAGCTGCATAGTGTGCATCCTAGTGATCTTTCCGAAACTTCCTTGCCTGTACCATTGTCTCTCTTTGAAACGAGAACTACCGTCAGAACAGCTGCAGGTATCCAAATAACAAATAGAGTATCATCTGAAGTGTATTGCAAATGATGATAAAGATATTACAAAACACCAGTGTGCAATCGCTAATGGCAGAGCGACCTTCCCGAAGTTCAAAGCTGATGAAAGAAGCATTATTATACCATTTTGTATTTGATAAGTTCATTGGAATATAATCATATGTGCACTTGAACTTCCTCCCAATTGATGAACTTGCCGAGAAACTAATAAAGTTGATGAAGGCACCCAGAGATATTCAGCTACAATCTGCAAAACAAATTGCAATTCTTGTAAGTTATCACATGTAGTTTATTTGTCAGTACTTTACCTCATTCAGTGCAACTTCATCAGAAATGGGGGTGTACTTTAAATCTACACAATAGATTCAGGGAGTTGGCTGTGCAACGGCACTGATATTGACTGGATGTCTATCATGGATGAGGATAGCCACATTCAATACCAAACATGTGCATGTAATGCCACTCAGATATTAGATGGTATTTCTGACTGGCTTGAGGTTTCATCCACAACTCTGATGATTCAAATGGATCAAACTGAATACAGCGTACCACCTGAAGATTCAAGTATTTATCTCTGCAGCACTGGTTTGGCCAATCATTTAACAATGCTGAACATTTTATCATTTAACATTTGCTTACACATGGTAATAACAACATGAGATCTGAGGCAATAAAATAATTCGGATGTATGGAGAAATGAAGCAGCATGTTAACATAGGAGAGTGGCAGCACTAATTTGACATTTAACAATGGATGCATGCATGGCATGGTCTGGCGACAAAGAGACATAATTGTATAGAACTTACACTCCATTACTCATACAGTATATGTTTAATGCATAATCACTAGTTTCTGTTGCATCATCCAACATGAATGCAAGTTTCATTCGGGCAACTGTTTACTTGTAAACCCATGAATTTTTTCCTTGATGGAAATGCTGATAGACCGATGCACCATTAACAAGGCCAATCCATTTAATCTGTCTTCTTTCATTGTAGACCTGAGGTAAGTTTTTAGCCTATGAAGACTGCTGATGGAACGCTCTGCCTCAAACTTGTTAATTAGAGGCCACACAGTCATAATGTGAAGGATTGTGCAAATATTAGAGAATTGCTGCTTCCTACAAGCTCTTAGGGCAGACTGAAGGCTACTTGTCTTTGCTACCAATACATACAGCTATATTAACAGGATTAAAATGTAATCACATTAGTACATTGAATATTACATCAGTGCATGTACCTTCCAAAGCTTCGCTCTTGTGGAAGGGTCAGGAAGGTCACTTTGAAAATAGTCAAAGTCTTCGTGGTTTGTCTGCCGCCAATGAGTGTAAAATACTAAGAGCTTTGTGTGCTTGTTGCATACGTTCATCGAATCCAAGTTTGCAACGTTCTTATATGTGATTATAGTTCCGGTGTAATAGGTACCTTGTACTCTCAGTATAATGGAATCTAGAGTACATGTTACCCAGGCATAATAATACGACTGAGGAGGAAGAAGTGTGTTTTCTAAGAAGTGTGTATTCTATTTGACCTCACTCCTGCACATAGTTGGTTTTGCCCTACAACACCTGCTTGGAGGAGACTGAAATGCAAACAGTTTCATTCACGAAATCCAAATCCCAACTCTGAAAGGTGTAAGAAAGGACCACTGGGAAATTAAAGTGGATGTGATTGAAGGTGATGGGAATTGCTTGTTTCGAGCAATAAGCTATGAGGCTACTTTGTCGCAATGTCATCATAGATTTTTTTCGTAAATCTGCCTGTGACATTCTACAAAATGATCGATCTTTATCGAACTCTATTTCAATCAAGGCATCTTAATAATATGAAAGTCTCTGACTACCTCACCATAAGTCAAATGGAAACATCTGAAACTTGGGGAACTGAAATTGACGTATTACTAAATTGCACTGGAAACTCTATTGCCTCTTTGACATCTGGGGTCATATAGAGTCCATCCTGCCTGATAGAGTCTATGTTCAGGTATCATGCACTCTAGAGTTCATGGTGCGGCTACAGGTAAGGAGTACTCTAAAGTCCACCCTACCAGGGCAGTACACCCTGCCTCCTACACTAGATTACATATTCAATGGTACTAAAAGTACATGCACTGTCACTAAACATCGATGACCATCAAATCGGGCTCCTGTGATTGTCGCTGTGGCTCTTGTCCAACTTCTTCAGCAGAGACTGAGTGCACGATGGAGATGGAGTCTGTTGCTGCAGTAAGCGGCTGTCTGCTGAGAATGGATCCTCCTGTGTGGTTGTTGTTATGGGGTTATCTGCACTCGAACACTGTATTGAGTCGTTGACAGACCCGTTTGCAGAGCCGGCCTGGTCGTCGCAACTAGCATTGGCTGCCATTAATTAACTCAGATAGGCCTATACACGTGGCGTGCAGCAGTTGGATTGTGTTAATCAGTAGAATTGTATTGATTCAAACGATCGATTAACACCTAACTGAAAGCTGCTGTCCAGATTATGACGTAAGCATTGCAAGTAGGGATGAGGCAGTCTAGGGTCTAGGTGGCCCCCCCCCCTCCCCCCCCCCCCCCCCCCCCCCCCCCCCCCCCCTTCCCCATCCTCGGCTGCTGCAATGTATACCATGTGCCTGTTGTGGAGTCCTCATTCAATAAGTAACGGAGTACTGCTGCTCAATTTAACGTGCACACGCAAAATATGGGTGAGTGTCCGACTATATTATCTCTGGTTATAATATGTTCATAAAAATATGTTACGTACGTGGTCCATTTAATACCCGTTCAAATCGTCGATGTATCCTATCGCCATTGTTCGTTAATCTTTACTTTATCCGTGATATAAAGTTAATGCACACAAGTAAACAAAACATTCTCTAACGAGAAAGTTGTTGGTAGTGACAGAAATTTGACTGGAAAATTGAAATAGGCCTATATTTAGCCCATTACTCAGGCATGTACTGTTATAACGTTAGTGTGCTAAATATAGGCCTATTTCAATTTTCCAGTCAAATTTCTGTCACTCTTGTTTCCGTGCTTTTTACACTACCATTGGTCAATCCTATATACCAACAACTTTCTCGTTAGAGAATGTTTTTATTTACTTGTTTCATCAGTTTTATCCTCTGTTGTAGTAGCGCGTCTTTATATGTGGTCACAAATTCATTTGAATTTACGAAGGGAGGGAGGTTAAAAAATTTAAATGAGAAGTACATGAGTTTTTAATGTACTGTACGGTTCCCCTGCCTTGTCCTCTTCCTCTCCCCCAGCCACATCTCTGATCTTGGTGGCCTGGTTCAGGCCACGAGAGCCATGTGGGTAGTGGTGGCAGCGGCCAGGGTGGCAGCAGGCGAAGTGGTGGTGGGGACACTGGTGCCAATACTGGTGCCGGTGTTGGGGCTGGTGCAGGTAGCCGTGCTCCTGCTGCTTCTGCCGGCAGCAGCGGGGGCAGTGCTGCAGCTGCTGCTTCTGCTGGTGGCGGTGGGGCAGCTCTGCTGCTGCTGCTGGCGGTGGGGGCAGCGCTGCTACTGCTGGCGGCGGACGGTAGGGGGGCAGCACTGCGAGTATAGAAACAAAGTGCAAGGATTTAGTTGTTACCTTTTTCGTTCTCAGCAAGCAAAGTGCACTATTTGGCGGGTGAGTCGCTTTTATACATGAAAAGCCTTTACATATGTGCCGGCTATGCTACAATTCTATTGGGCCAATTTCATCCATACATCACCAATTGGTCTACATATTCATGACCTCACAGATAAGGGGGAGTGTTTGTGTGTGTGTGTGTGTGTGTGTGTGTGTGTGTGTGTGTGTGTGTGTGTGTGTTTCCAGCTGTGCTAAAATTCTATTGGTCCAATTTTATCTATTCACCGGATTGGTCTGCATAACTGATGACCCCCCAAAGGTGCCATTGTGCTGAAAATTGGAGGAAGTTCGTTCATGGCTACTTCTTCACTAGTGAGCTTGCGACATTCATTTGTACATTTCCATTTCAAGAGGTGCATGGTATCCTTATCTCTGCCCCTATCTCCTCTGCCACTACACACCTACCATTGAGGTCTACTGGAATGGCCCCAAGTCGTTTTGTGTAAGTGTACGAATTGATAAAAAAGTAAGGTTCAGAGCCAGCAGTATGATACCCATGCCCAACTAAAATATCATTTTCTTCTAATTTCAATGCATTAACTTCCCAGATAGTTTTTAGCAATGACCCTGCTTTTGCACTTCGTACACTCAGTGCTTTAGAAACCAATGCATCTGCACCAATCTTACTTACTGCTGCACAGGCAGCTCTTGTAACAACCTTTTGAGCTAGCAATGGATGAGACTTACAAAAGGCATCATTTACTTCACTTAGAAGCTCACTATCCCTACGAATAGCTTTTTCAAGACCACCCATTAGTGCATGAGATTTGGGTTCATACTCTATGGGAGAAGGATATGGTTGCAGTAATTTTCGGTGCTCAACCCTAGCAACTGCAATTAAATTCACACACAGTTGCAGGCGGGCTGCTGTTGTACATCAGATAAGGAAGCCTTTTTGTACATCAGATTAAGGATGGGAATTAGGCACTGAAGTTCTTGTTGCAGCGTAAAAGCAAAATCCTTTTTAGCCTGTCTGCATCAGTTCTCCACCTCTTTCTGTCAAGGATTAGCTTCAATTGGGAAAAAAAAAACACGTTCAGAAGGTGCACTTGATGCTGGAACTGCCAAATACTTTAGTGCCATCTTTGCTATTTCGGAAAATTTCCTTTGTTAATGCTCCAAGTCCATGACATTATTTACACGCCAATTGTTGGATTCTGCCGTTAGGTATACTAGCTGCTTCATCATGTAGGTCTGTGGTCTTGGTACGATGTGGCAGAGCATAAGAACCACGGGAGATGAATTCTATGTACTCTCGATATTCCGGTATGTCGTTTACCAAGGGAGGCAAAAGTGCTGCACAATGTGCTCGAATCATCAACGTATATGCTTTTCAATGGACATATGGGGAGCAAAGTGCTTAGTAATTAATCCTGCATGAGACGAAGTGGCCACCTACATCATTGCTGGATCGTTCCTGCTTGCATTTATTCAGATCTCTGGAGTAAGTGGAGGAAAGATATTTAAAAAAGTTTTCACGCATACGAACAATTGTGAAGCAGCCTTAGTCTGGGGACCAGACCTAAAATAAATTGTCTGGTCCGCAGGCACACATAACTGCATACCCCAGTACAAGGAATAAAGTATTTGACATACAAGTTGTTTTCATCTGTCAAGTGCTTCATCATCTTTGAGTAATCGTTTTCTCCTGTTCACAGAGAGCGCATTCGTTGAACTGGGCCGCCCGAGCCAACTTGAAGTGTTTCCACAACTTTGTGTTAAGAAACTTTGAATCGGATGGATGGTAAGCATTTTTCACACAGCTGTCTGGTGGTTTATCCAATTTCAGCTTTTAAGAAAGTGGCACAGCTATCGTTATGGGTTCTTAGCTAATTGACTGTAAGTGACCGGATAATATTTTTTACGGTCAGCCGTAAAATTCTGACGGTCACCCTACTTTGACGGCTCAGACGGCCAGGCACATTGACGGCCCGCGGCCGATGGCGGTCAGCACAAAAAGTGATACATTTTGGCGGCTGCCGGACGGCCTAGGCTGACCGCGGCAACGCTGCTCACATCGCCCTCTAGTTGTATAATATACAGCTTTCCTATTTGCCACAACTCTTGTTAAAATTCTCGTCTTTTTCGGCCTGTTATTTCTAACCCATGTAGCTTATCAGTGACTTTTGCCCAACAAAATGTTCAGCTCACATACGGCAGTACATAAACATGCCCTCATACTGGTTCACACACGCTTATACATGTATATACGTTGTGTAAATCGACCTGTACAATTCTGGAGCTCATGCAACACCCACACACACACCCACACCCACACACACACACACACACACACACACACAACACACACACACACACAACACACACACACAACACACACACACAACACACACACAATAAGCTGCATGTATAAAGTAGTATTCCTAGAACGGTATTCCAACTTTGCACTTAATGTGAAAGGGCTAGGAACAGCAATCTGATGAGTGCATACACTAATTTAATTCCCTGCATTCAGCTAATGCAACATGGGACATGCACCATTGTGCTGGAAAAATAGTTCTGTAAAGACCTACTTATGGCGATGCCTATATCCAGATTGTGGGGCGCCGATAGCGATGATAAGTTTACACATCCAGATGCCATGTGTAATATTCATCATTTCAGCCCTACACCACTTAAAATAAAAAGCCTCTTGCATACCAACCATGGCATACCCTTATGACTTAAGACTTGTCTTCTCGGTTGTTACAACCCGGAGCACAACAATAATTTCTGCAAATACATTTGGTGTTGTGATGTTAATAAAACCATATGAAGCGATGACATTAATAAAAACTGGCTTGCACCGCTGATCGATTAATACATAGCAGGGTCGTTTCAGGAAGCAAAATCATTTCCAGACAATCTCGACTATCGATACCGCAGCTATAGAATTCGTCATAGCTTACAGTTTGTTCAAGGTATACAAGTTACCCACTTCGCGTAGGTGCCTGAGCAAAGGATGGGACTAGCAGTTGTGGCTATTATACTGTTGTGCTTTCATGGTAAACCTGCGTTTGCACAACAAGAAGTGACTAAACAAAACTTTTACAGAAGTTGCAGCTGAGGCTTGCAGTCCCGAGGGGAGCGAGAGGATAATAAACTGGCTCGTTCCGGGCTATCCTCCCGCCGCTGCCGGTATCGTGGAGGTGTGTCTGAACGGGGTGTGGGGTACCGTGTGCACAGACAGCCCCAACACTCTCTGGAGCGAGAAGAACGCCCTGATGATCTGCACAGATCTGAGCTTCAGCGGAGCACTCAATTCCGTGGACCAGAGCACGTAAGAAATGAAGGGATGGCCCTCGGGCCGGGGTGGTGGACCATCTTGCATGCATGGTGTTTTGAGTTATAGTGGTCAACTGCTCCCCATGCGAATCGATGAAGACCATTCTTCCCGCAAATTGTACGCAGTACCTATAGATATCAGTTTCGATTCACTTAGACGTACATGATCACTGCATCTTGATCATAAGAAAACCTAAGCTTTCGGTGTTGTGTTATCGTGTCGTTATGCAGTGACGTACATGGGCTAACAAGTCCTAGTCTCGTTTCCCGGTTTACCTCAATCATCATTACACGAACGAAGAGCGTAATTAATTTTGTTAATTTATGAGACGTATTGCTTATAACTGTGATTTGAAAGATGGTCCCATTGTCTATATCAGCTGCCAACAGAGATTTGATAATCTTATCATGCAAGTTCTACGTCTGACAGTTAAGCAACTGCAAGGTCTGGTCCTGAATTTTGCAACTCTTAATTACATGTAATTATCATACCGATGTAATAAAGATCATGCATACATGTAGGAATAAGAATAATTATAAAGTGAATGGATGGTTGTAATAGAGATAGATTTGCATGCTAACTCACTACCTATAAGGGCATGGCATTCAGTTGACCAACTTATGCAGGATCCATTTATTATTATTTTTCACTTAATTATGATTGCAAAAGTAATTGCTTAATCCAAATTAAATTTGCTTTACTGCGAGCAGAGGTGCACCCAACATGCAGTTTATTTACATGTGCTTTTTTACATGTCCTAATCAGATATTTTGCAGACTTTGTTTCTCTTTTTGATTTGTCGCCTGGTTACTTGTCTCATGTATGTTACCTCATCCGTCGAAGGTGTAACAATAGCATAAAACGATTGTCATTGCGACAGCATGTTGGAGCACATATCCTTGCAGGATCGCTGTGGTCCAGTCAGCAGTGTGGAGGCATAAATTGCTGAGGCATACAGTGTTCTTTTTGTGGAGCTGTGTGTGATGACAGGAGTTCATGTGTGTGCCTTGTTGAAATTGTCGAAGGAGCCGATATCACCGTCCAGTCCAATTACTCTCGTGCATACAAAATTACATAACGGACAGTTGAGAACGGTTTCAGTTTCAAACCCTAGCACTAACAGACCTGCATGTGCCCTGTCAACCCTGCCTCAACACACCAGGGAGCAGCCACCATTATGTCCGGAGTTATCATTACCTGGACCAACAGCAGGTGAGCCGTCCAGGCCAGCAACTGACACAGGAGGTGAAGAAGTCAGTTGTAAGCCTATATAAGGAGATATAGAGAAGGGGCTCAAGAATTGTTTCACAAGACTTCAGGCAGATGCAGCATTGCGAACTATTGATGAGTGGTATAACCTTCTCCAAAAAACCAAGGTTTGAAAATTGGCCCCCTCAGCCATCCTATAGAGACATTTTCAAGCAAAACCGGGGTTCTTCTTATGTTTGCAGCTTTCAAGACAAGCAAATATGTGGTGCCTACATTAAAATCTATGGCTAGTTAAAAACTCAATGCCTCATCACATAAAAATACCATTGCTTATAAGATTTTGTGGTTGCATTCACTACTGTATTTTTTTCTTTTCAAAATCTATGTTTAACTCAAAGCCTAGATCAAACCTCACTAAAGAGCTGCTCAGCAGTGTCGTATAGTGCATTACTAATATATAGATTGTAATTTCGATTGCGCAATTAATTCATATTGAGATAATGATATAGAAGTCTATTACAAACATGAATATGATTCTAAAGATCCCCTCCCCCAACAATTTCAAGATTATTTTATTGTCAACTGAAAATACGTCATATAACCTCAAATTTCTCCACGGTCATTTAGTTTGCCACCCTACTACACTGTAAATCTAACCACACCCATCAACTACAAAGCTGTGAGGTGTGATGGAACGGAGGAATCTCTCAGTCTATGTTCTCACTCTGAGACCACCACTGGGTGTACCCATGCCTCTGATGCTGCTGTGGTCTGCAGACAGAGTTAGTTATTGTGTGGATGATGGCTAGCTCCCTCTTACCCCCTTATCCCCCTTCCTCCCATATAAGGTGTGTCTGATGGAGATGTACGTTTGGTAGGATCCACCACCAATGGACAGGGAGCAGTTGAGATGTACAGTGGTGAAGCACAGAGCTGGTTTAGTGTGTGTCCTACAGGATGGACATCCAATGATGCATCAGTGGTCTGTCAACTGCTAGGGTACCAAACTGGTGTGTCGGTTATATACAGGTAATAGCATCCTTTGCTTCCTATTAAAATGCAAAACTAATTATGGAACCCTGTCTATTTATAGTATAGGTGTTGAGGTACCTGTATGGAGGAGCACCTATTGTTAGTGGAGTAAATTTCTGGTAAAATTAAAAATCTACGTATTAGAGATGGGAAAAAGGAGGGGAGAGAATTGTGGGGGTGGGGTGGGGGAGGCATTTGTAGAGGAAAGAAGGAAAGCCCATGTGGCTTCAAAGTTCAGCAAGGGTGGGACCTTTAAAGTATATTTTGGACCTTGCTTTCAACCAAATTGTAGCATTGCCTTGTCAAACAGTCATATTGTATATTATCATAATAAAACACTTCTATATGGGCTGGAGGTACATATTTTAACTTGTGTTAATGCTTGTTCTCCCAAACGTACTATCTGGAACAATATTAATCGTGGGATAATTAGTTGAACAACTAGTACACACATGTTAATTTTTCAATTAAAATAACATTTTGCATGGAGATAATCTTGCAATCCTTGACTGCATCCAACTTTTTTGGTGCATCAAAAACTACCCTGATACATTGTACTAGGGACAGTAAGTGAGCCTATGCAGTTTTCTAAGAACTAAAATAAAGATGAATTTGGTGAAATGTTTGTCTAATTCAATTTTCTGTGGTTACAACTTTAGGCAGTCCAAGAGTTTAGTGCACAAAAATTGCTTTGCTCAACATTCCCATTTCGTTCAAATCTGCAAACCTCATTTTAAATTATGTACATTTTAAGGGCTGAACATTATTCGACATATGATATGTTCTACCATGCAATATATTTGATAACCGTTTAGAAAAGTGCAAAGTATTCCACAGGCTGCCATTGTTTCTACTAGTTGCATCCCACAATAAGATTTTCGTTTTAATGTGCTCATTGCTATTCTCCTCCCAATCAGACTAAGTAATGGCCTTATTCCAAAGGCGCCAGCCTACTGTATATCCGAACCTCCGAGTTGCCATGTACTGGCTTACGACAAGTGTAATGATAATTCAACTAATTATGCTGGGGTCATCTGTACCAGTGCTGACGGTGAGCCCATTGCTTAAGAGTGTGGATGGATTCCATCATTGTATAGCCTTGTCTTGTAGCTTCTTCTGGAGCTGTGCGACTCTCTGGAGGCAGCAGACCCAGTGTTGGGAGGGTGGAGGTACTGTACAATGGAGTGTGGGGAACTGTGTGCACCTATGGATCTCCATGGACTCTAATTGAGGGTCAGGTGGTGTGCACACAGCTAGGGTACAAGAATCTTTCAGCAGTCAGTATTAGTCCTAAAGGAAGGTAAGGCGTTTACGATAGCCATGAGGGTTAGTATTTGATGTGAGTGACTGTGTGTGTATGTGTGTGTGTGTGTGTATGTGTGTGTGTGTATGTGTGTGTGTGTGTGTGTGTGTATGTGTGTGTGTGTGTGCCTATGCATCTGGGTGTTTGTATATCTTTTCCCAGTATCTCAGATGTAAGTTTGCTGTACCCTATCTGGCTCAGTGGGGTCACCTGCAGCTCCCAGAATACAAACATCACACAGTGCAATTACACCAAACCCATAGGATTTAATCAGAACTGTTTTGGGATTGGGGCACACCTCACTGATGCCAAGGTGGACTGCCAAAGTCCCACCCCGGATCCACCGCCAAGCCCCTCTCCGGATCCACCGCCAAGCCCCTCCCTGCCAATTTCCATAGGTACTACAAGTCCCACAAGTTCCTCAGGTATATACATTTTTAGTTGGTTGTCATAAACAGTACATGCTTTAAATGGCATATGTATAAGTACATTGCTTACTTCAGTACAGCAAGCTGTTCTTCGATTCAGTTTACCGGGATAAATTGTATATTGTAGATGGCATATTATGTATTTGGTGTTACTACATTATGTTTACTCCACTTACAAGCAGGTACATCATCGATCAGGTTTGGTGCTCTTGGAGCAGTGGGAGGAGTGGTGATACTTGCAGCACCAGTGGCAGGAGGAGTGAAGTATAGACGATCCATAGGCAGATTTGTGGCCCGTTGCTGGCTGCAGTTTTGGTTGAACGTACAGCTGCTTCTATGCTGTTGTTTCCTGGCACCTTTGGCCAACAGTATTAGTCATGAGCACATCATACAGAACGTAAGTGAGGGAGGAATGGAGGAAAGGAGAAATTTTGATTTGTACTGAGTATGTGGCTACTGCATAGTTCACATGTACCTTCTCTTCATCCATAGAATGATGATGCTGTACAAGTGGTAGGGGATATCTACAGGTCCTATGGCTACACATCTGTCTAATGGTTCCATCTCTTGTACACCACAGGTCACACCTTCCATGGGCATTGGACCGTCAAATCACGGCATAGCCTCCTCTGAGCCTTCTGCTCCCCTTTACTCTCCTCCTCCCCAGTACTATCCTCCTCCCCAGTGCTCTGCTGCTCCTTCACAGTACTCTGCACCTCCCAATTACAACACTTTTCCCCAACTATATAGTTAAGTGTGGAATAATGAGCAGCTGCTGTGAGGCATACGAAGAAATAAGGGAATGTGTATAAAGCAATTATGATTTGCCTATGCATGCATACCGTTGTGTAAGCTATATGGCAGTGATGATCTGAAGTACACACACTGCACTGGTCACTGGCACTATTCATGTGCATGACACTTTCAATCAAATACCATAGGTCTGCTTCTGAACTGGGAACATGAAAGATGCAGCCTATAGACGAAAGCACTTGAGATAGGAAAAGCTGTCATCACTGATAACAGTTGGCTAAATCCATATGTAGTTTTACTTTGGCACTTTGATTTAATAAAGTCCACTATTCTAGTTCAGAAATTTCCAATGAGGCATAGGAAGGAAGAGCACGTTCGTAAAAACAAACATTGTTGCACCCACCATTGCTGATATGTATCTGTGACAGCAATTACTGAGCTGAAATAGCTGGTTTGTCTGTTTGCATTAGAAAAACTTTATCATCACAGAAAACCAGTAAGTGGGATTGTACTACTGGGTTTACGTACTATGCAGACAGTAGTGACATCATACGATGATAAGCATCGTAAAGGTCCAAATCTAGCCATTGCAGGTATCCATTTTTAGAGGGTGCAAAGCACATAATTTTTGTCTGCAAATAATTCAAGTCCATCACACCGTAAACGTCCAGCTACATCAGCAACATTATGGACGGCTAGACCTCGAACCTTTCGAGTTATGTAAGCATCTTTCATTTACAAAGTAAATCAGTTGGACATGTGCTTGTGCGTACGAAGGCAACAGGCAATAGCTGTAGTAATTATATTTAATAATGGAAGAACTTACAATTCTTACGTTCGTGTTTTATAATTTTGTGGTCTGTTTTACCCACAACAATTAAAAGACAACGAATAATTGCTTTTTTATGGCATTCTTTTCAACTGTAAGTTTCCAAATCTTTTCCCATGTCATTTGCCTTCTCCTTTGTTTCTTTATCTCATGCCGAATCGTAAGCTCGAGCTGCAGATTATCGTACAAATGTGGATCAGTTTGAAATTTGCTCTTGTGTCATCATCAGTACTGGCGTCATACGCTTTATGTTATTCTACCACAAGCCCGATGCACTGTGAAAAACGTTGGACTGGCCAGGTGTGTGTGTGAGAGAGGTGCACGAGGCTGCTTCGCCAGCTAGCGCATGTATGCGTGGGGTGCGCTGTAAGCTTCCCATTTGAGGGGGGGGGGGGGAGGGGGGGGGGGGGGGGCTGTGGCGCTGGGCACCAGAAGCTATATAAAGTTTGACCCCTAGGTGCATGAAATCGCATGCATAATTTTACACGTTAAAAATCAGTAATTATACGTTAGCCAAATTAATAATAGTACACAAAAACTTGCCTAATACTTTTATAATCGCCTGTTAATTAATCAGCTATGTCTTCTAATGATATACTATTTGGGAAAACTTTATGTGATCAGACTCTGTTGACTACTTGGCAAGTAGTTATTTACTGTAACAGTTAAGGTCAAAGTACCGTTTGTAGCGGCATGAAATCCTTTTACACATAAATGACGATACATGCCTCGCAGTACTCCGAACCAATACCAATGCCACAGCAGCGGATGGATTACAGTCCATCCGCTGCTGTGGTTGTGGGTCTGGTTATATGAGAATAGCCAGTAAATCTGGACCCTAGAAAGGTTTCATAACAAGTTTTTTCCTCCAAAAGAACGCTTGGTACAAAACCGGCATTATCAGGCTGATGCGGAGCATCACGTAGATTTAATTTGATGGTGAGCTTAACGGCTGTATTTGCCATGAGCAGCAGATAATTGTTCTTGGATCGATCTTTCATCTATCCTATTTGGATGGAAAAATTTGGATCGATCTATATTGTCTATTATTTCGGATTTAAACAATCAAGTTTGGATTGTTCTACCCCATGCACAAATCGGTAGATCTAATATCCTAAACAGGATACTATCATCCTGTGCTCATGGGGATGGGTCATGTGACCACATCATGTAATCATGAAAGCCAAAGAAGCCATCTTGTATCTTACATAATCAATTTATGGAATTACTGTACACACAGACACACAGACACACACACACACACACACACACACACACACACACACACACACACACACACACACACACACACACACACACACACACACACACACACACACACACACACACACACACACACACACACACACACACATCTCAACGCGCTGCTAAATGCACAATCAGGTGGGTTGTGGTTGCCTACATGGAAGATATAGGATTAGGTCCACGTTACACTAACAGCGAATAGGAATGCATTTTGAATTCCAGGATCTGCTTGTTGAAGTTTGTTTGTCCTTTATTGACTAGGATGAGGTATTTCTGTGTGACACACCCAGAACAATGCTCTCGGCAACACCGCTTGGGTAGAAGGAAGAACTATGAACATGCAAATGTCTGTTTGTTGGTTGGTTAGGTGCTTATTTTTATGTCCGTGCAATGTTTGATTGGTTTGAAAAGACTTGCCCTTGTTTATGATGGTGTCAAAGAAGTGACTTCATTTAGAAATTATTCTCCTTTGAATTTCTTGGTTTAGTAGTTTCATATATCTTCGTAGGAATGTTTCAAATTTGGTTTTTGGTTCATTGGTTTGACGGGGGTAACCTATGGATGTCATGCACGCAGCCGTGGTCGAAGTGGGTGTGGTCCTAGACATGTGACAACATGTGCACATATAGCTAAGTCAGGCTATAGCTGCATTATATTGTTGGTGCTAAGGCCCAGATTTCACCTTCACAAAAAAATTGCACTAAGTGTTATGTTGGGCCCACCACGTCCTCTTTCCTCAACAGATGATAGCACGGGTGTTTCCAGCATGGCCAAAGGCACATGCACTGCCTGCATACACAGCTGCATGATGGCAGCTTGATGACTTCATGGTGAGCCATTAATATACCATGCAGTCATCCATTTGGTGTCGTAACAGACAGAAGAACTATCTTGATTGTTCAATCCTTTTGCCAAGTCTTATGTGAAAGAATCATTGACCCAATGCTATATTGTCATTTAGAACAGGACAAGAAACGTGCCTATGAAGCCAGAGTTCATGAAGTAGAACTTGGATGTTTCACACCACTGGTGTTTTCTACTTCTGGTGGATTAGGTCCTGCTGCCAAAACGTTTTATAAGAGGCTTGCGTCACTTATTGCAGAAAAGCACGATCAGCCTAGCAGTATAACTTGACCCATTTTTGGCTTCATGCCAAATGGAGCTTTTCATTGCTACGTTCTGCAATAATGCGTCTTGGTGGCTCAAGATCGTCATACCATCGAGGCACATGCTCCCCACTTGAATCTGTCATTGTCCTGCTCAGCAGGCAGAAATGCTTAATGTTATGTGTTTATTTATATGCCCTAATGTTTATGATGACGCTGTTATCTTGAAAAAAAAAATCATCAAGTGGCCATTATTATTATATACATCCACAGGCAATGGCCAAACTGAGCTGCTCTTCATATTCAAGTGGATAAATATTTAGATGTGTCATGTGATGTAGTAACGGTCGAGTCTTTCGCGGGCCACAGATCAATATTACGCACCGCATGACTTTGTTCAGCGTAACCGTTAAAGTTTTTACAGTCAACACCTTTGATCACAGAAAATTAAATCGAATTCGTGGAAGTTGGATCACGGAAGCCGCACGACATGACATTAATTGGTTTTGCAACCGTTAAATTTTGTAGTCAACAACTTAGTTCACAGGAATGGGCAAACAATGTTTTCTCGCAACACGGAAGAATTGAAGCAGCTTTGTCTCGAGTTCGATTCGATCACTTTCATAACTCTTCTTTTTTTTTCTTTTTCTCTACGGTACAGTATTTAGTTATTTTCTAGCTTGTGGATTGATCTCCTGAGCTTTAGGCGCTATCCTCAAGAAGTGTACTAAAATCCATTTTGGATTGTCACCTGTAGGGCACAAGTCAATCCACATTTTGGATTGACGCGGTGATTCTGCATGCACGCTCCAAACTATAGCTAGGCGTACACAGTTCCACCTCAGCTCGTCGCAAATTCCTGAGTTTTCATTAAGCTTCGTTGTTCTGGAGCAGCTGCTGCTGAGCCTGCTGTATGTCCCGCATCACTGAGAAATAATGTCAGGTTTAGCGAGACGATGCAGAGAGATCAAAAGCAGCAGGTCTGCAGTTGATACCCCGGTTGCTAGCTATAGAATATCAGTCTTAAGACCATGTTTTTTGTTTAAAAAGACATTTTGTTTTTTGTAATTTAATCCTTCATCCAGCCATATTTATTCATTTAACAGAAAGACAGTATTATTTTAAAGTATTAATATGCTTAGCCCCCGGCCTTGTTGAAATCAGGACTGCTCAGAACTTCATACTGGGCACGAGACTAATTAATTGTGCATGTCACGTTCCCGCCGTACATGTATAAAATAAGGCAGAAGATTGATGTGCATGCTGGCTGCGAAATGGGTTTTGAAACAGATTTGGACGTTATCCTTGCCCTCGCTCACCTGCCGATACATCGTCTCTGCCAGTTTATGAACCAGACAGCAGAGGGTGTGTTCCACGACCAGGACCCTCCGATTCGCGTCCCGGTAACCGAATGCAACGAGTGGGTCGCTTCCCTTGTCCCGCACGTCTCCCTGGGGGCCGCGGTCTTTGCACTGCTCGTCGTGTACACGTGCCACTATCTCCTCTGCGTGGTCCGTCCCCCGAAGGTGGTTTGCTCTGACCCCGCCAAGGTCAAGTGGCTCGAGGAGCACTGCCCCGTGTTCTTTCAAAGCTACTGGCCCACGGCGTGGGCCCCCCAAGCGCACATGCAGACGATCCTACGCGCCGTGGTGCAAACGCGTCACGCGTTGAAGTTACACAGGAGGAGGTCAGGAGAGTGAGATACACGACACGCACTGCACCATTATGTGGTGCGTTGTTATATCGTGAGAGAGCGAGGGAGATGATCGATCTGCGCAGACACACGTATTAAGGGCGGAGCTACTCGCTCGAGCTCGTCTGCAATCGTTATGTGCGCGCAAATAGACAGTGTGTGGTACTTTGCGAGTGTGTGGGCGAGTACTGGTATGTTTTAGTACTAGGTGTTATGCTCAAAGCTAATTGGATTTGTCATTTACTTCTAGGGAGGATGTGATCATGAGTGATGGAGGTCACGTGAGTATTGATTGGTACAACGAGCGTTCACCGCGCCAGCCCACAGTGCTCATTCTACCAGGAATCACCGGTACGTGTTGTTTGTACTCTGCCAGATGCGCAAAAGGCACTGAAGTGTATTCTCTCTGATGGCTGGAGATAGGGATGGGAAGGAAGAGTAATTGTAGGGAAGAGGGAGGGGGAGGAGGGACACTGTCTGGTGTAAGTGATAATAACTCGGCTCCACCCCCCGTTTCTGTTGCTTGGCCACACCCCCGTGACAGGAAGCAGTGATGAAAGTTATGCACAGCACTGGATTGATGACTTGACCCATGTAGGCTACAGGTGAGCAGACCTGCTGTGACATGGGACATGTGACATTGCAATGGGGACTAGGGAAGAGTGGACATTGCAATGGGGACTAGGGAAGAGTGGACAGGGAGGAGCTTTTAATCGCTTACGGTGGGGTTATTCACCCACTATGACCAAGCCCTTGTGGGAGCTGTCCATCCATGAATTTCCCCCCCAAATCACAGGCACTTGATGGTATTCATCGTTTTTGCAGGTCTGTCGTCCTCAACTACAGGGGTTGTGGGAGCACCACACTGACCGTAAGGGAACAGATATGGTGTGTATAGTGGATGACCTAACGTTATTGTACTGATGATAGTAAACGAGCAATTGGATGATATCTGTGTACATGCCAAGCAGAGTGTTGACCTAGATGTCTGTGGGGCTAAGGGTTCGCATGTGTGCATACAAAGATACACTTCAGTCTTAAAGCAACAATTTCTGTTATCCAACTAATCTGTACTGTAATGCCGACACAAAATGGCCACCCAGTGCTGGACAAGGCAATACTTGCCTGGTCTATTTTGCAACGAGGCATGCGAATGTAACGATATGCAAGGCAGTAAGATGGCTCCACCCCCTTGTAGACCCCACGACTGTACTGTGGGGTGTGACATCACAGACCTCCAACAGGTGGTGGAGCACATCATGAACCTGCTCCCCACGTCCCCCCTGATGGGTGTGGCAGTCTCCATGGGCAGGTGAGCAAGACTGGATGCAGCACCATCTTAGAACATAAGAATATGATAAAGCGGGCCCCAAAGAAATCAAAATGAAATAACGTTTTCATAACCTGATGCATGGAATCTAGTACTGGGAATGTGACCTCAGTTTAGCTTGGAGAGTGCTGCTGGGAGGAAATATGCGTATCCGTACATGTATATCTAGTGTATGTGGTGACATGCATTTTTCAAAGTAAGCATGAGGTACATGTAGACACATGTGCTAACACAGGTGCTAACACATGTACGTTATTCAAATTGGTGTACACGTACACATTAACGCATGTGCACACACAATGACACACACACACACAATGACACAAACACACACACACAATGCATACACACCAACTCTCTTTGACACTCCCTGATCTCTCTTCCCCATGCTTCACACAAATTCCCCACCTGCACTCCCATCCTCACACCACCCACACTCCCATCCTCACACCACCCACACTCCCATCCTCACATCACCCACACTCCCATCCTCATACCACCCACACTCCCATCCTCACATCACTCACAGCATGCTAATGATCAAGTACATCACTGAGTGCAGTCGTCGTGGTCTTCATTGTCCCCTGAAGGCGGCCATGTTGGTTTCTGTACCTTGGAACCTGCCCATTGCCGAGAGGAACATGAACAAGACCTTCAACAGACTGACCCTCAACAGACACCTCTGCAAGCAGTTCAGAGACATACTCAGGAAGTAGGTGCTGTGTGGGGTGGAGGATGGGTCCTACGTCACTCACTAAGTATTCACAGCCACACATGCAAATGGCAGCTAGTTACTCACTCACACACACACACACACATACACACACACACATACACACACATGCACACATAACACACACTCCCACACACACTCACACACACACTCACACACACATACACACACCTACAGACACACATACATATGCACCACACACAACACACGCACACACAGACAGGCAGACATCGTATTAATACATTACTGTCACTTTAATATGTTCTTCTACGTGTTGTGATTGCCCATCGACTCTGTTGCCTTAGCAACGAGACACTCTTCAGACAACATTGTGAGCAAGGCCAGCTTTGTTTTGACTTCGACAAGGCTCTCCAAGTAAATCCCAAAAGACAAGCATATAATATATGAACGGTCCCCCCCCCCCCCCCCCCCCCCCCCCGATTTTCTCATTACAGTGCCAATTTTTGGATGAAATGGCCCACACAGTGACCTTACCCATGTTTGGGTACAGAGACCTCGCCCACCTCTATGAGGATGGGTCCCCACACCTACGTACCACTCACCTTCACATCCCGATTGTGGCTATCAATGCTGCAGATGACCCATTCTGTCCAGAACATGGTGAGCTTATGTAAGGTTGGTTTTGATGTCAGTGTGAAAGTTGCAGCCATAGTTGTGCGTGCAAATCATCCCATCATAATGTGATCATTATGGTTCAGAGTCTGGGGGTTGTGCTTACAATGACATCTTGTGGCTTGATAAAGCTACCCACATCCTGTGTTATTTCTTATACACATAGCTACAGTCATTCTGTAGTACTTGGCAAATGATCAGTACCAGATAGTGTTAGGGTCCTTAACCCTCTTTGAAAACAAGGGTGTAGTTGGAAGGCCAATACTTTGGGGAATTATGGCTTTGTGCACTGATAAGATAAATAATATAGATGATATTAATCAACCCCTAGTGAGAATAGCTCTGCCCACATTGTTAATCTCTACCCCTGCCCCACTCCCCCCCTCTCCAAATGTCAAAAGGCTATGTAGCTGTAGACCAAAATGCTATTGCGACTGGAGGCTAATGTATGTAACACATGGCCAATGGTGTAAGTAGAACAAAAAGCTATGGAACACATTCATTTCATTTAGTGATGTTTTGTTTGTCTTCTCCTTTAGCCATTCCAGAGGACGATGTTTTGGGCAACAATAAAATAGCGCTATTTGTGACCAAGAAAGGTGGCCATATTGGCTTTCTGGAGGGCCTTCTGCCATCTCCCAAGAACATGATAAACAAGGCACTCGTACAGTTTGCTGTGGCTGTGTTGGAGAAAGGAGTGGCATGAGGATGCTTGATGCCCCGCCATTTACTTGTGTTCTTCCACCCTTGTCTTCGTTCTGTCTGTACACTTCATACATATATGTGTTATGTTATCGTTTGCTTATACATTCAACATGTAATTAATTATGAAGGGTTAAGGTCACATGACTCGAACAGTGGGCTAATAAATTTAGGTGTTGCTACTCTACTGTGTGAAGACAAAGGGGAAGGGCGAGAAGCTACAGTGTAAGATTGTGGTTGACAGTAATGATTAGTGCAGTGGATTTGCCACTACAAGACAATCACCATCTCCTTCATGCAGTTACTACCTTCAATGTCTCTTTCAGATGCCATCTCAGCCATTGAGCCTCATCCTTCTCAAAGGGAAACTTTCCATTAAGCTGGATGGTCTGGTATTCAACAGCCTCTTTGATACAAGCCTGCCTCCTCTCAATCTCAGCTCCATATATTTCTTCTTGGATCTCTGCGCCCTTCCCTCTCTTGTACCTAATCTGCACTTGGATGCTAGTGCAAGTATGTGGTGGCTGGGCTTGGACACTTCAAGAGGCACACTTTGCCCTGATATAGCTATGTGCTCCCCTTGGCCATCATGCAGTATCTTGTAGAAGAGATAGAAGTGCAGTAGGTGCTTGGTTTGCTCCAGGGGTCAGACTGCAAGTCGCTATTGAAGAAGGTGATGGGCAGGCACCAGAATCTATGAAGTAAATCAATGTAATCAGGACTCATTTGATTGCCTCTTGATTATGCCCATTAGTTATGAGTACTGTGTGAGGAAAGAGTGCAATTGGGTATTATGACATCAACAAGGATAGTCACTATTAAATTTGAAACTAATCTATTTTGGGTTTATGAAGAAGCATATTAATAATGCCTGTGATGTTAAAATAGTTTTTTTTTTTTCAGATCAGAATGCTTTCATGTTTTAATTATGTATCAATGATATATTGCACTTCCTCTATACTACATCTCAATAGGTCAGTGGAACAATGTGAGTTTAGGAGAAGTTAGTCAATCGGTCTTCCTAAGGCACTACAACAATAACTAGAGCACCAGGACAGATGAATTCTGAACCTTTTTTTGCTTCCTTTTACAAAATCCTTATTTTTCCACACCCAGAGTTTCTTTCTTTTAGAAATTTCAAATGTGTCTACTGACCTCAATGATCAATTATTGGAGCCCAAAATGTTAGCCTTTTCGACGGTTTTGAATGTGGATTAGTTGATTTTGAATTTTGATTAGTTGGTTTGAACTTCATCACAAAACAGGTAGAATGATTGTACTAATTTATAGATGTGTCATCTTTGTAAGATGAACAACTCTGTTTATTTACTAGGATGAATTAATGATATGAGACTAGACCACTACTATGCGATATATAATTGTGAGTAGCACTAGTTTATAACTGTTTAACAGTAAGTTAGATTTATTTCAAAGTGTTGTGCTCAGATGAACAAAGGACACAATGAAAGCTACACACGCATGGTGAGAGAGTGTAGGCCAAGACCACTAAATCTCAATCCAAGTTGAGACTGTAACTAGGCTGATTCTGAAGAAAGGCAGTTTGAAAAATAAATAGACATCATTGTGACCGAAGAGCTCACATTTGGATAAATTAATGATAATGCCAAAAATTGACCCAGCATCTACAAATATAGAGAGGGCGTGAAGAACATAAGACTTGGGACTGCCAGCACCCCATCATCTAGGTACCAAGCCCGTACAATGAGGTGATGGCAATCATTGCATCCATGGCAGCAAAGTGCCTCGTACGAGAGAGCAGAGAAGCCTACGGAATCTCCCTGCTCTACATCTGATTCAGATGTTAAATGCTCTAGAGGGTACTGACTAGAATATGGGATGGGAGCCATAGCAGTATTGTGCTGGAGGGATGTCAGGGAAAACTGTGGCCCATTCACTCCTGCCTTGACACCACCAGCAACTTATGTTGGAGCCTTGTCCTCAGCAAGAAGGTTAACAGTGTCCCTAAGGGATGAACAAATCAAAGTAGGTAGTGGAATTGGAGTAGCATCAGTAAGGTTTTGGAACCTGAGACCCATATGGTATTATTTTATTAATGCATTAAAACTACCCCGTGTGATACTTACATGTATATTGAAGATGCGCATGATTTCTGAGAGGCTAAACTTAACCGCTTTAACCATTTGGCCCCTGTGCTATATTGCTGTACATGTACAAGGGGTGTGAATTTCTCACCGATGATGATGATTATGTTTCAATCACACTTTTATCTTTAGAAAAAATTTATTGTAAGATGGTTCCTTATCTTATGTGTATGTGTCTAGGCAAATTTGGCTTGTCAAAGACATCACCTCCATTAGGAAAAACAATATGGCGCCAAAGGCGTCTCCCAAAGTGGCCAAAAATTTGTAAAAAGCTGGGGACTACCCTAAATACGGTAGTCCTATATTAGCTAGCTATCGTAGCTAACGGCAGGCATTACTGACAAGATACTCTCATGCAAACTCCCATAACTTAGTGTGTACCAATGCATCTTGCAAATGTGGGGAATGCTCTGCAGGTACTATTACGCTGTATATATATGCAACACAATGCACACCATTGTGTGTTAACTATGTGCACATGAGGTATACAGTATACCCACATGATTTATACAGCGCAATGTGTACTTGTCACACATGATTTGCTATGCTGCAATTTTATTAATAATGTAGCTTCTGTATCTGTGAACTGCATTAGCTCAATGATGCCATCAAGACTGAAGTGTTATTGTATGAGTTTGATATTATTGTAGTTTTTGTCGTAAGGCAATATGTCATTTAGACTGCACAACGACCTAATCACTACAAATTCATTTCTAAAAAAACATTTTGCAAAGACTCTTTGATCCTACACTCCTTAAAACTTAGTATATGTCAGTTGTGTGAGTTATCTTTTTCTGACACACAAAACTCTCCAACATTGCGTACAATTAAGCCATCAATATCTGGCCTTAAAAAATGTACAGGTACACTGATAAAACATATCAATACATGCATGCATAATTATAATGGTGTACATTCAGATGCCTATGGAATAATCACTACAATGGTCTCCAAGCTTTACAGCAGTAATATTATTATTGATCTTCATCAATCAATGGCTCTCGATACACGTACATGTATTCATTTTCGACTTTGCTCATGTTTCTTGATGAAATATTTCCATATCGAACAAGCCTTGTATAGTTCCCACGAGTGAAGCAATTTTTGTCCCACAAGTGATTCAATGTTTGAAAAATTAGGATGCAAAGAAAGCAGATGAAGGCACTTCCCACACACACAATAGATGGAATTGCAGATACAGGTTTATTGAAGTAATAAAGAAAAAAGAGAGTTAGAGAATGAATGACAATATTGATATGGAAAAATCCTTCCATTATACTCACTAGCCAGTGTTTGTAGATGGCCAGTCCCACCATTACAATCATAAATGCATGAATGACGACAATAACAAGCAGAACAATGGTTGGTTGTTTGTTAGTAAACAGACTGAACATCACGCTAAACACAATGCGATAAAACAATGTTGCTCCAGTCCAAAACCTGTAGCGATCTTTGAACGGTGCTTCGTAGCAGTCAATGACTGGTTTTAGCCTGTTCATCCAGCACATAACATTCCAGTGGGACTTTGATACCAGACATGGGGTCAAAAGCATCACAGTAGTGTATGGTAAAATGAACACTATAGTGACAACTGAAGCAGCAGTAAAAAGGAGGCCATGTTGGAGGCCAAAGTATGGCATTGCACTGTCATAATACCAAACATATGCATGAGACCAAGTAGTGGTATTGGCAGATTGAAGAAGATTTGTATAAGTAAAAATTGTAGCAACAATTCGTAATAATTTTGCATAAAACAAAACTATAAGTGTAGAAATTACAGAAACCATGTTGTATCGACATATCCTTGAAATTGCTGACGAAAATCTGCTCACTAGGATAATTGCTGCTACTAGTACAATCATATAGAATAGAAATGAAAACTGTAACCAAATTTTTGCCTGACTAGTCATTCCATTATAGAAACATGCTTCAATGCCAAAGTCCAAATTGAGCCAAGCAATAAAAACAGAAAGGAAATCTAAAACTCTACCATATGCACCATAAGAAGTCGGAAAAAATACATGATCATACAATCTTATCACAAAGGCATACAATATGATACCATTGATTGTACCACTGGATACCGTCAGATTGAACATTGCCAAGAATACAATAAGGGCGATACCCATGAGGGCAAAGGCTATCACGAGCATAAGGTTGAAATTGGTGCAAGGTTTACATTGGGAGGTCCCAAACGTCATACTGAAGTTATCTGGACACTGACCACAGGCCACACCCACACGATTGTAATTGCATTGAGAGTCAAAATGAAATACACTGATGTTATTTGTATCTGTGCAATAATCAGATGGACAGGGGTCAATCGCTGATAGGATACTTTGAGAATTGTAACCAATCCAAGTGCTTCTTGACTTTGTTATTGTTTGATTACTTATATTGCATAGTTGAACATATTGAAGGAGAAATGGATCACATGTACATGATGAAGATGAATGGTCTATACTAAATCCAGCAGGACATGGTAACACGGATAAGGATATATTAATACCATAAATTGATCTGCCTACATTGTAAGATAACTCTGTTGACAGATACAGACTTCCATTTCTAGCAATATTTGGTATGTTAAAGTCTGTGCAACGCTTTGTTGAAATAAAAGCAGATGTAAATGGAATCGTTGTGTGATTGTACATTATCACTGTACCAGGAGAAATGCCATTTCGTTGTCCAATTGTGACAAAGCTTAAGGTAATTCTTTCTCCAGGATATACTATCTTGATTGCAGTTGAATTAGTGCACTCACGTTCATCACGTTTATTACAGATGCATACTGATTGTGGGTCGGAAGAAATGAGCGATGTACTGTTGTCATGATAACCAAAATGATGAGCTCGATTGAATGCTGTACCCGAAGAACACACTTTGCAGTTGTGCAGTGTGCAGAAATCTATATTTCCACCATATATGGCACTACCTGCCTCCCCTGCAAAATTACTGTCAAAATAAACGTAAATTCCTCCAATTGTGTGCTCATATGTATATTGAAAGAAACAGGGCATTTCATGTAACTGGGAAGAGATTGTAGACACTACATGTATAGCACCACCAGACACCAGGGCAGAGTTGTGAATAAATGTCACATTGGTTGGTGATGAATAGTTCAAGAATGACTGATCTGCCATGTATATTGCTCCTCCATACATTGCACTATTGTTGAAGAATGTGATGCTGGACTGAGGAGCAAATACAAGGGTTGCAGCTAAAAGGAAAATAGCTCCTCCATTTTGACTATAAACACTGCTGGAGAAAGTAATATTCCCATTCAGCGTAATGACCATGACATTGATTGCAGAAATCTGTGAGTTACGAAATTCACTATTAATAATAAAAAACTCAATAAACGATTTTAGAGATATCTTGCTGTCTGCTAAATTGCATCCACATATTTGAAACTGTCCTTTGCTTTCTGATACTGCGCTTAATGCAACTTTGGTTTGTAGCATATCTGTAATGACACAACCTATTAATGTTGTATTAATTAAACTGTTACCAATCATAAAGTCCATCGCGGCTCCTGCATGCATTTGTGTTCTCTCAACATAATCACTTTTAAAATGACAATTTTCAACCACAATCTGAGAGGTGAATTGATTTCCTCCAGTTGTTACAATCGCAAATGATGAACCATCTTGGACAGCATAGTTGCATTCAAAGGTCATACGTTGCATTTTTAAAAAGAAATAACTGGCCTCTGAGTGTAAGTGAATTCATAGCTGACAAAGACACCACCTAGTATGGATAGCGCTTGAATGCTGAAAACATTACACAAAGTAATACTAAAACTAGCAGACTGGGCTGCCAAATACATGTAGATGTTAGCACCATATGATGCTTGGTTCCTATAAAACGTACTGTTCTGTATACTAATATTGACAAAATACGTATTATGACTTAGGATTAGGGATAATCCAGTTCCTAGGTAATTTTGGTCATAAGAGCAGTGAGTAGAATCACAAAAATTTGCATCGATTCCCAAACTGACAACCAGTGCAAAAAGATCGATGTGACTGACTTCCTTACTGTTCCCATTATCTTTGTATTGAATAACCATGTTGCCTCCAGCTAAGGCAGGGTCACTATTGCCATAATATATTGTATTGTTTGTATATGGTTTACCATTGCATTTGAAATCATTAGCCTTGCCTCTAATCAGAGTCTCTTTCACAATCTGATTATTTGCAATGAATGATGACCTAGTAATCTTTGTGTGTCCAAACATGTTAGCTCCGAGTAATCCATATCCAGTGCTATTCTGAATGGACATCCCTTCCATTACAAGGTTGTAAGTATTGATGGTGTGAATGCCAGCAATTTTATCTGTAAGATTGGAATACGTTCCACAGCTGACAAAAGTAATGTTGATAAGAGACAGGTTAGTGATATTGCTAAAAACAAAGCCTGTGTTATTGTACCCAGTACAGAGGACTTCTGTTGAAGACTCTTGGTATGTCACGCTGCTGTCTTTATCATACGCATCAAAGTGATACTCAAGAACTTTCGCAGATATGCTATATTGTGTGAGGTTTGATGACCCTATCATTTGGATGTTATCTTTGTTTGCAACCATGACAATACTGTCAAGAACATGAGTACCTGGTAAAAAGATGAACACAGCATCAGAAGAAAAGTAGGATGATGAGTTACGAACATAGGTGTTCAATTCAAAACAAGGCGTTCCAGGACATATTGTCGTTGTGACATTGGGAGTTACATACATGGTATCACCTTCAACCACACTGGCCAACAAAAGGAATGTTGCAACTAAGATCAGCATTTCCAATGTTTTCTGTGTCTAAGAATTAAAAAAAATTATAATAATACCATCAATGTTTTCCGTCTGGGGTATACACGATATACTACAATGAGTGAATAAACCATACATTTGACTTGCCCTAACTTTCAGAAAATGTGAGGCTTAGGGTTAAAGAATTTTGCATAAGATTTCAGCTTGTACATGCTTTGCGTTAAAATACTGCACTGCCCAACACCAGTGGCATCATTTCAACAATGGCGGCAAAAAGGGGTGTGGTTATGGGGTTGATAACCACTCCCATGCCAATCACCGCTTTAACCAGCGCTGGACGTAGGCTAATTAAAGCCCCAATGCAATGGAGTAGGTGCAAACCTGAACTGAGCAAATTAAAACGCCATTTATACTAAGTAATACTGTGTTTCTGTTAAATGAACAAACTCGTGACCAGGATAGAGGATAATGATGTCAATATTCTCTTTTTTCCAAGTATCTGCATTTGTTTTTTAGAAAATTATTTTTCAAACAAAAATCATCCGAGTTTTGTAAAAATATTTTTATATCTCCTTTTTATTAATGAATACTGGGAAGCCATAGCAGTTAAACTATATGGCTATTGCTCACATAACATGCACAACTTTTTTTTCACCCAGGTACATGTAAGTAGCCCCTTTCATTCAAGATACTGATGCAATAAATTACTGCTTTAACACATTTACGATTTTAATGATCCAGGCGCTAAGTCAGTTTCTTTCATACTTTGTAATTAACTTCACAATGACATTAAATTACGGTCACTGGAACTCCAAGGGGCAATTAACATCCCTGCAATACTGAAATGATGCCCTTGCCTAATACATGTGTGTTTTTGATGTGAAGACTTCAATGTCAATCAGACCCTGCCAAATCAAGCTAGAGCAGATCTGTATGTTTTGGTCTGACACACATACTAAACCTAAATAAAATGCTAACAATGAATGTGGTATATGGGGTGTAGTACCCAATACAGAACAAGCACTGTTGTACTGGTATACAGAATGCATTAATAATTCTAGGCTATATTGAAAATAGCTTTCGTAATTGACAAACACATACTACTAGTATGATTGTTAACATTTAGTAGAACTGTTCTTCTCTTTAGTATGATGTAATTACAATGTCCCTACAATAAGTCAGGAGACGATAGAAAAAAAGTATTGTGCATGTTGGAACTCAAGCGGAAGTAATAAGGAATAAATTGGTACACAGACATACCAAAAACTGTCCAAGGGAATGTAAAAAAACAACAACAAATTTCTAGTAACAAGAACAGTTTTAATTATTATGTGGATAATTTCATGATACCAAAATGCACTCACACATGGGATGGAGCCACTTATAACAAAACGCTTACAAATACATTTCTCTATCAACAAAGTAATTTGGATTTAGATCGGTTGTGCAAAAAGCAAAGAAAAAAAGTCACACATTTCTTACAATGATAGGGCGTGATAATGATACAGACCTAATATAGATATTAACAAATCAATAACAATTTTGTTGTTGCGTGAAGTCTCTTGCTTCCTTGCATTTTCCACCATCCAATCCTACATCTACATCTATATCACTTTCTCATTTACTTGTTTCACTGGGTACACCTTGGGCTGAAATAAGCCCTCGCCCAAAAAATCTATTATCTAGGACCTGCCAATAACTAGCATTTCCAGATGTCATTGTTATATTGAGCTGAAGTAATCAGTGAGTTTAAAGCACTTGATTTTTTAAAAACACCAACAGCAGTCATTGTGACGCTGCCAATTCATCCTTATCATCGTGACTAATGCCTTATGGCTTGGAGCCATATACTGTGTGTTAGGGCATAGTGTGTCACCCTTGTTTTTAATAATGTTCCAAATTACATCATCTGAATATGACCTTATTCTCAACCAATGACATAAATACATGCTCAGTATAGGTTGCATTATAATAAAAATTATGCTACAGTTGTCACGTACAAGACCATTACTTCACAGCAGCTCATTACAGCACCGCTATTTGATGGTTCGAAGCGGTGATGTAATCCATCGGCTGCTGCGGTCATGAGACTAGGGCAATAAATAGAACTATCAACAAAATATTTCCACTAAATGCTCACAGTAACTGATCTTAGTTAGCCCGATGATGACAATGTTTAAAGGGAGGAGCGAGTGGTCATGTGTCGTCACAATTATGCGAGGGTCTATAAAATGGTCACGATGCTCACTTACATGTCTATCAGAGAATACGAATTCGATGATGTCACAACCTCGGACAGTGCAAGTGAATCGTCTTCGGGCACAACTTTGTTGATTTTAATTCCGCGAGTCTTGACTATTATTTCTGAATGTATTCATGCATGTTCCAATTTCAAGATATACCGAATTAGGATAATACAAATTGCAAGCACAGAGGTATTTTAATCATGCAGGCAACTGCAAGCAGTAAGTGCGTACGTACAGCGCTGCCTTTACGTCCTCATGACGTATGTTTCTCCTTCAGCGATATACACTGCGGTACCGCCCCAGCCTCCTAAAAAGCCCGGACAGCTGGAGCCTCACCAAGTGCAAGAGTTTTTCGACAAAGGTTTCTTGCTTCTTCCCTCGTTCTTCTCACCAGAGGAGTTGGCTCCCGTCATCGAGGCCATCAACGACTGCGTCGACATCCTCGCCACGAAACTGTACAACGCGGGAAAGATTAAGGACAGGTGCGAAAATGAGGGCTTCTATCAGCGGCTAACGCTCATAGAACAGCAGTTCAGAGGGGCGGCAGTCCTGCTGCACAAGATGGGATACCTGCCTCCCGCGTTCCAGAGCCTTTGGTCCAACGAGAGGCTTCTAAACATCGTGGAGCAATTGATTGGACCGGACATAGCGGGACATCCCGTTTGGAACCTTCGTACCAAGACCCCACACAACCAGCAGACCACAGTCCCGTGGCACCAGGACAACGCCTACTTGGATCCCTCCGCACTTCACACGCTCCAACCGACGGCCTGGATCCCGCTCATCGACGCCAACATGGTGAATGGATGCATGCAGGTGGCCTCTGGCGGGCACAGAGCGGGAATAACGGCCAAGCACACATGCTGCGTGGGAAACACCTGGTACGTAGAGCTTGACGAGAGCGAGATGGAGAAGACGCTGGGAGTCGACATGGCACGTGACATAGTCACGTGCGAAGTCCCGTTTGGCGGCGTCCTCCTACTCAACAACGCTGTGCCTCATCGCAGCCTAGAGAACCTGTCCAATCAAATAAGGTGGAGCCTGGACCTTCGATGGCAGCGCCCGGACCTGCCCAATGGGTTTTATGGCCTGAAGCAGAATGTGGTGATGCGCAAGTCTGGGGATGAGAGTTATGGAATCAACTGGAGTGGGTTTGCGGATGTAAATCGCTCAGTGCTGCAGGCCCAGGCTGCCGGTCACAATGAGGAGGACGAGTTCGACACGACCATCCATGGACCATGGATGAGACGTTGGGAGATAGTGCACCACAACCGCCACACCGAGGGACTTAAGGACGGCAGCTCGTGGCATGACCAGAAAGCTTAATAAGCCTTTGAGTTCTCTATTACTGACTCACTAATAGTATGTGTGTGTATGTTTGTGTGTCACTGACATTTCTTTTGTTTGATTAGCGTATTCTATGAAAGCAACTTGGCAACTTGAGCCCATCAGGCCAGTTCATTCGTGCAAGGACAGTGTGTGCATTTGCCCTCACTAGGATCATATTGAGCCAAACATAGGAACTCTTGTTGCTGTATGTTGCACACTATTTTAGCTGAACACTGCCCACTGCAATTACCAGTATCTTACTGGTGTGCTCAAAGGTTTCATGAGCTATACATGCGTCACAATTTTGCCAACCACTTTATGTAGCTATGACTCAGTAATAACGTAGGTTATTGGACTTTATGAATGTTAAATATAATAAGCTACTTAGTCTACAAAAATTGTTCAAGTAAATTAACGGATTAATAAACTAAAATCAAGACAAATTGATATAATGGTACATTTATTCAAACTGGAATAACTAGGATAATGTAACTTTAATATTAAAATAATGTTATCTCATTTAGGTATCAATAGTAATCTAACAACATAGTTTTAAAAACTATACAAATGTTTGAAATATGGGGAACCGCACATTTTGATTAGGTTTTTGAATTTATTATCTAAGTTTAATTAACTGTTGACTGTTCAATTGAACCCTAGTTATTAAAAAAGTATTTGATTATGTAGTTAATTAAATACTGTTATTTGACTATTATTATTAATTCCTCTATGTGAACTTGACTTCACTTGATTTTAATATGTAATTGTAAACTAATTTAATTGCATCAACAGTACCAACTACACATTATTTGAAAGATTCAAAATATGAGGGAACTAACTAATTTTGAAACTGGAGTTCTATGTGTACAAAGCCGTTGTCAACATTTTGACGACCCTCCATAGCTAGGGAATGAAGTTAACTACATTAACTACATTTTGGGTCAGTCATTTAATATTTTTTGTTCTTCCTTCATTGAAGTTCAGTTGTGCTTGCTTCCAGAATATTGCTTAATTGGGTTGCATGCATGATATTACATACTGCTGCCCTGCAGCCCGGCCCTGCCCAAGCATTGACCATCATGGAACCAACGTAATGAGTGCCAGACATAGGCTGTTTTGAAAGTCCTAGATGATGTGGGATTTGGATGGAGGCACTCCATTGTACAATACAGCCTTGGGGACTGAGATAGAGCATGATGTTTGCATCTTCAAATCACACTTTCAACAACTATCGTCCAATTTAAAAGGAAACAATCATCATTTTGTTTCACTTTTAAAAAGGGCAAAGTAAATTGTTACTTACTGCACTTTTATAATTTTATCCTAATTATTCAAAGAGGGAGGGAGAGCCTTGCCGAAGTCAAAACAAAGCCAGCCTCGCTCGCTGTGTTGTCTGAAGAGTGTCTCGTTGCTAAGGAGATCGGTGGAAAGAGCGATGGGCAATCACAGATACATGTAAATGTGTGTCTGGCTGCATGTGGAGTTGTGTAAGGCATGCTACCACATCAGACCCATCCTCCACCCCACACAGCACCCACTTCCTGAGTATGTCTCTGAACTGCTTGCAGAGGTGTCTGTTGAGGGTCAGTCTGTTGAAGGTCTTGTTCATGTTTCTCTCGGCAATGGGCAGGGTCCAGGGTACAGAAATCAACATGGCCGCCTTCACGGGACAACGAAGACCACGATGATTGCACTCTGTGATGTACTTGATCATTAGCATGCTGTGGGTGATGTGAGGATGGGAGTGTGGGTGATGTGAGGATGGGAGTGTGGGTGATGTGAGGATGGGAGTGTGGGTGGTGTGAGGATGGGAGTGTGGGTGGTGTGAGGGTGGGAGTGTGGGTGATGTGAGGATGGGAGTGTGGGTGGTGTGAGAATGGGAGTGTGGGTGATGTGAGGATGGGAGTGTGGGTGATGTGAAGTTGGGAGTGTGGGTGATGTGAGGATGGGAGTGTGGATAGTGATGATGAGGAAGGGAGGAATGTGTGTGGCATGTGTACATGTGTATGGATCTTATTGGAGATGTGCATGCATTAGTATGCTAATGTTTTCAAGTTGGATGCATGTGTGCATGTGTGTGTGTGCATGTGTGTGTGTGTGTGTGTGTGTGTGTGTGTGTGAAGAGGCAGTAATGATGAATTTGGAACAGTTCAATTATGCACATCACCACACACATTAGATATACAATCCCAACTGTGGCTCTGTGTATGGATAGGCATATCTCCCTACTCCAAGTTGAACTTAGGCCAATAGTTGTGAGTGGTGGGGTCCTCATGCGACACTCTTTGCTCACCTGCCCATGGAGACTGCCACACCCATCAGAGGGAACATAGGGAGCAGGTCTGTGATGTCACACCCACAGTACAGTTGTGGGGACCACAAGGGGATAGAGGTAATGCAAATTAGAAAGTTTAACTGCCATTATTGTAAACTATGGTGTGAATTCTGGGATGCTTGTCATTACACTCATATGCATATGCTTGCTGTAAATAGGTCAAGCAAATAAAAATTGAAACCGCACCCATATACATGTGCCCATGCAATGTAGCCTGTAATGGCCAGCACACTTTGTGTTAGCACTATAGATGCATACCACTTAGATTGCACAAAATGATAGACTTAAAAACACTGAAGTGTATTTTGGGTGTCCATGTACATTCTAACCCAAAGACACCTCGGTTGACAGCCTGCTGCTTTGGTGAAAGATGTAACTGAAGAGAAACAATGCTAACCTGCATGAGTACACCTTTAGAACAACAGATATCATCCAAACGCTAATTAAACTACACTATTACAATAAATAAAAACAATCGCAGGGCTTCATTCATGCGGGGTCATCCACTATGATGCCATATCTATTCCCTTACAGTCAGAGTGGTGCTCCCACAACCCCTGTTAGTTGAGGACGACAGACCTGCAAAACAATGAATACCATTCAAATGAGGAGAAATGCAGTGCTCTGATAAAGGCACCAGGTTATGAGCTCGTCTCTACATGGACTCCTAATAATCCTTATCCAGGTCACATGTCCCATGTCACATCAGGTCTGCTCACCTGTAGCCTACATGGGTCTAGTCATCAATCCAGTGCTGTGCGTAACCTTCATGTCACGGGGTGTGGCCAAGCAATAGAAATGGGTGGAGCCACGTTATAACATAACCTGGAGCTCCATCGTGAGGGAGTACATCGTAGTCCCGTGCGCACTGTGCACTGTGGCAAAATTACCTACCCGTGATTCCTGGTAGAATGAGCACTGTGGGCTGGCGCGGAGACCGCTCATCGTGCCAATAATGCAATGCTCACGTGACAGTTTTAAACAAGAGTGAATTAGTTCAGAACATAAGCAACTGAACGGAGCCATGTACATGTAAAGACACCAATCATGTAGTCGTGCTGTCCTAGCTAAATACATGCCATGCGCACATAAAAGTCATTTTTGTGTGTTTAATTTCGCCGGCCAAATCAGTAATTACACTCAAACTCACATGCACCTGAGCACACACAAACAGATACGCAATCGCACGCACAAAACAACTATGCAACGCCAAGATTGATACAAGAACGCAAGTGCCACACATATCCTAATTAACCGCTTCTGTAATTCGCGTGGTACCGTTGCACCACGGCGCGTAGGATCGTTTGCATAAGCATTAATCCTTCGTAAGCATGACTATCTTCAAGAAAATTCCATGTCCAAGAATGAGCACACAGGAAATTTGTGGAAATGTGCCATAAGCAAACCTGCCTCGAGTTATAGTGCCACAATCCCGAATGAATGACCCACTAACTGAGGTGTTCACCCATTACTGCCTTGCCTATGTTTAATCTCAAAAAGGAAAGCTGAATCCACCTGAGGCTATTTCATTTCAAATTAAACCACAGAAGGGTTATACAATAACTAAAGGAAGTATTTTGTTGTATTTTTGGAATTTCAAGTTGTACATTTGTATAAAATTTGGCAACTTCAGTACAATACATCAACTTTGAATTCATAAACACTAGAAAAGCAGCAAGCCACCAATAATCACAAAGTAACATCTAAGTTATGTATTTATCCAACTCATTTAATGAAACCATTGACCACCATAAGCAAGATAGTCAGGCTGGTAATGTGATTCCCTAATGACCGACGAGAGAAGGACAATACTGAAGAACTCAGAAAGTGATAATGTGTCTGAAGTGGACACGTGCCAATGCAATGAAGACACTGCACATTTAGATCAGTGTACTTGATTCTAAAGCAGGTAATTATGTTCACTTGAGTTGTGCATAATGTTGCAGCAGTGCTAATAATCATATGCTTGCTCTGTTATACCTCCATCCTCTAGGCAATGATTGTGATGAACGTTTGTAAGTTAAATGGTTCAGAAGGAGATCTGGGGGGGGGCGGGGGGGGGGGGGGGGGGGGGGGGGGCGTGTATCGATGTTTTCCATATGGAGAAATGAGCGGTCACCAAAGCATTTTTTTGTTTCTGAGATTCCATCGCCGGCATGATTTCTGTTGTGCATATTTAGAAAGACGAAATATTATTTTTGGGTGAATTATCCGTGACCCGTTTTTTATAAAATAATCAAGAATAAGGGATTTTAATAATGTACAGCAAAAACCTAACGTCATAATTACTAACCAGTCCAAGATGATACTTCACTTGCGGCAAGGGAATCTTGTTGCTCAGTATCTTCTGTCTTAGATTCTAAAAAGAAAATACCCTCTTATACTGAAGTTTTTGTTCCTGGAGGCAAAATAGTGCTTTCCGTAGACAAGTACATAAAATGCTGACCTAATTACAGTATTCCACCAGCTATAAATCTTGAATCGTGTTGGATTTTTTCACTTGCGGCAACAGATTCTGGTCTACTATACACCAGTGTGTTTTACTGTGGTAAAAACATTTTTTGTACCTTAAGCCTGTCGGTTCCTGGAGGATTTATATTATAATGGTCATGATTTAATGATTACTTAAAAATGGCGGCCTATGCCAAATATGGCGTTACTCATGTAACACCCTCGCTCGTTCCCCGACCCCATTTGGAAAAATTAATAAGCATCGCGTTAACTTTAATTGCATAATTTGACGCAATAAATAATAACAGCTCAATTTATCATTTCTGCAAGATATTTATAACTAATACCTCATATATCCAGAAATCGCCATACATGGGCGGTCATCTTGCGATTTATTTCAAATCGAATTTTAAACACGTTTACTATGTACAATAAATCGGTCTGATTATAGTATGTGTATGTGTATACTTCGTGAAATTATTCCATCCACCATTCTTTAACTAAAATCAAGACAAAAAATTAATTTCTACCGCGCATAATTTATTCATAAACGTATGTCATTGCGCAATACCTTGCAGCCAGTATTATTAATAAATGGGTCAGTTTCCGAGAAATGAAAAGTGGCGTATATATATAAAGTTATAAAAATGCTTCACGTTTGAATCGCTAAAACTCCATAATGGTTTAAGCAATCAACTTCCTATTTCGAACACTTCTTGCCACACCACTTCTCTATACGAAAATCGATTTTGGTGTCTTACCCTTGCTCCTTGCCGACGTTACAAGGCACAGTACCCCGAGGGGTTCAAAATCCAGGTAGCTCCCTGCCAGGAATGTCCAAATCACTTCAAAATCGATATGCGCGTAAAGGAGTCCTGTCACTATTGATTTCTGCAGATCGTTGATTTTTACCCCTTCCGTTATGGAGATACAGCAATGCAAAGTAAGTCCACGTTTCCCGCTCGAATCGCGCCTTCTCAGTCCTTGAACCGCTTCCATTCTCCCGAGTGGGACTGAGAAAGGCGCGATTCGAGCGGGAAACGTGGACTTTACTTTGCATTGCTGTATCTCCATAACGGATAAGGTAAAAATCAACGATCTGCAGAAATCAATAGTGACAGGACTCCTTTACGTGCATATCGATTTGAAGTGATTTGGACATTCCTGCAGGGAGCTACCTGGATTTTGAACCCCTCGGGGTACTGTACCTTGTAACATCGGCAAGGAGCAAGGGTAAGACACCAAAATCGAATGCCATAGAGAGAAGTGGTGTGGCAAGAAGTGTTCGAAATAGGAAGTTGATAGCTTAAACCTTTACGGAGTTTTAACGATTCAAACGTGAAGCATTTTTATAACTTTTTATATATATAGCCACTTTTCATTTTCTCGGAAACTGACCCAAATACTAGTGTTTATGTGTATGCTTAATAAGAATTGATAATAATGGTGAATAAATGCACCTGTTATTGCAGTTAAAACAGTTTAGCTACGAGAGTCACAGCGGACCTGCTGAAGCAAGGCTGCTCTTCGATTTTGATGAGCCAATGGCAAGCCGGGTAACTAGGCGGGCAAATGTGTCCTTAGCCTTTCCCCCAATTCATTTAAAAGCCAACGAATCAACTTTTTCATGCGTATAAGCATATCAAAATCGCCAATTCATCCGTGCCATCCATTGAGCTTCAGGTATAGCCTAAACAAAGACTATTTAAAGAACAACTCACCAAGGCAGGAGGGGGTGGAGGGAATCCCCCCACTATAAGTGCCGATGACGAGACCATATGCACTAAACCATGAATCTCATTAATCATGTGACGAGCGTGTAAGTTAATCGTATTTATTTTAGACCTACTTCATGACTTCATGACAGGATAGTTGCCTTTTTTTCCTTTTGTGAATGGAGGACAACGCACTTGAGCACAGTACAGACTAACACTATCTTCTATTGTGAAGCCTCTGTCAGCAAGAATTAGGTCTCCTGGTAGAAGATTATTAAGAACACCACAATGTTCTGTGATATATTTGTCTGATGCTCGACCTCCCCAGGCTTAAGATAAAAATGATATAGTTCCTTGAAGTGTTATGGCAACCAATACTTTTATTGTATTGTGGTGTTTATATTCACTCCATGTTTGACCCCTTGCTTGCAAATTCGATGGATGCTCAATGAAAATCTCTGTGCAATCCACAATTACCAAA
This sequence comes from Ephydatia muelleri, assembly GCA_013339895.1. Classification (NCBI taxonomy): domain Eukaryota; kingdom Metazoa; phylum Porifera; class Demospongiae; order Spongillida; family Spongillidae; genus Ephydatia; species Ephydatia muelleri. Next base: position 8,084,493 of record JABACO010000005.1, read on the forward strand.
AAATGTTTTAACCCCCATTGGCATTGTTGTGCACAAATATTCTCTAGAATTCCAATGAATAAAAAACTTGAGTTGCTCTGACTTTGATACATTTACTTTCGAAAAACTCTTGATACAGTTGACTGTGAAACTGAGAACCTATATGCAAGATCCTGTTCTTCGAGATTTAACCTTAGCTTCATTAACACCAATAATATTTGCTGGAAATGACTCAGTTTACCTTTCAAAGGCAGTCCATTTGTACAAACTGAATAATAAGAATCAAGGTAGCATAGTTAGGAAGCCCAGTGTAAAACTGTACTTTATCTTCATTGCATTTCATTGATTCTTGTGACAATATTGCTGAGGTGTTGTGAGCTTTACAATATAGTGTCTGTAATGAGTGGTTTCTTCACGATCATAACAGCAATCTGCACACCTAGAAAGAGAGTTGCACACCCAAAAACCAACTTTTCAAATGTTGAACAGTGGAGGACTGCTCTTAAAGATTATATTCCAGACAAGGTATCTGACCAGTCAATTGAGAATCTTCTTCAAACTGCAGTAAAGTTGCTGTCGTAACGTTCGTCATATGAAGAATCTCACGAGAAAAGGAACCTTATGGATATATAAATCACAGATGAACAAATAAAATTTTTAAAATGTGTGCATTTTAGATGCGGTATATATCTTCCGAACTATCAGCTTCAAATCTTCAATCCTTACTGGTGCACTAACTGTCTACATGTATACCATTTTACACTCTATCCATCCCATAATTTTGGTGGGCGATATTTTTTACCCCCCACGGAATATACATATTAGAATCTTCATAACCAAGTATGGTACAGATTCTAAATTTGCCCATGTGCCGTAGGGTCCTCCCACTGCGCCACAGCATTTAGTATGCAGAGTTGTGCAGAGTCTGCATACCAGATGGATATCATTGCAGTGTCCATATGCAGATGTCAGCATATGGACATACTCATCTGCATAGGGTTGATATGCAGACTCTTCACAACTCTGCATACTAAAGGCAGTAGTGCAGTGTCCTGTAATATATTCTCCAGATCGTTTGTGAGTTTCCGTTACGGAAATATAGCCAGACCCAACATGTACGTACAGAGTGATGTCATATTGCTTCTTTATTATCGTTGCTACGAAACTTGGGTCTGGGTATGAGACTAGCTGCCCGTTATTAACTTTCAGACAGCGCAAAATATAATTGGTGGATAGAGAGAGATCACTGGTACAGACAGCATAATTAGCCACTAGGCAAAACCTGTCTGACTACAAACCAAACCGGTTTGACGACCTAAACCAGTTCCTAGCAAGTTACACAACTAAACTGGTTTCTAACAATGTACAGAACTCAGTTGCTACTGTAGACAATGGGTACATGTAACACCTAATATATCACAAGATTGTTGGGACAAAAGGTGCCAGCGAGTTATAATGGACACATGCACAAAATGTGCTTACACTGGGACCACACATATGTTCAATTATGGCTACGGGGTTACATGCATGTCAGTATTGCACTTGCATGCATATTCAAAGTGATATTGATCAACACAATACAACACACAGCACTGCATTAATGATGAGGCAGATAATTCTCGTTTTGTAAGCATAAGCACTTGACTTTTCAAAGAGTTAATTAACTCACAGGAATTAGTAGCTTCTTACTTTTACGAGATGTCAAGTTGGCGATGTCTCTCCGCTACGAGACTACGTACTGATCTGCACGTGTGTGTGTGTGTGTGTGTGTGTGTAGGAGTACTTGTGGATGTATGGGTATGTGTTTATACAGGAGTAAGTGGATGTAGGATACTTGGTTGTATGTATAGGAGTACTGTATGTGTGTGTGTATACAAGAGTATGTGTGTACATGTATGTACAATATGTGTGTTTGTAGGAGTATTTGTAGATGTGTGTGGGAGTGTTTGAGTGACATTGCACTTGTTCACTTTACACATATATAGGATCACAACGTGGATTGAGGAGGGAGAGATACAGCATGTGGTTAGTAAGAGGAGGCATGAAGCTCACTTGTAGTCTGAAGGATACCCTCGTGCTAACCATGGCACTCCTTCAGGCACCACCTCCTCCCCCCACCAGTGGCATTCAGCAGTTCGCTAGCAATAGCAAAGGCTGGGTGTTATCAGGTGTCATACACCTACATGTACATGTATTCCCTGGCTTCATTTTCAACTGATTCACACTCAGCAAATAGTGGTCCCACACCATGTGACATCTCTGTGTATGTCCTTATGGTTCCCATGTATGCAATGAATAACTTATGTAACCTACCTCCACCATGTTTGGTTAGGGGGTGAAGGATAACTCAAACACATCTTTTATACACTTGATGTACATGTATGATGCTACCTCTTACATGTGATAAAGCATGTGAAGCCTACTTACAACTAGTCATGACTACACTGATCTATGTATGCTACTGTGTACTAGATCATGCACTTGGTAACACAATAATAATACACTGGATGTATGCTAGTGATGCTGTCAACGAACTGCTCTCCCCCTCCCTCACATAGCTCTGAATCTTCTACCCGAAATGCTTGAACATTCATAGCCAAAAACTTCTCATCCTCTCCTTCAGCCCATAAAATTCCCTGTGTAGATCACCAGCATTAATAGATGGCTCTCCAAAAGAAGTCACCTAAACGTTAGATATCAATTTAAACACTCATAATTACACCTTTATTTCACCACTAAAGAGGACAATAAGAAGATTTCATAAATAAGTATTTTTATCTTTTCTGTCATCCTACTGCATCCTACTTGTGCATGATTGGGTCAATTATTGAATAGATGATGATAAAGTTATTGAAGTAACTATTTGCTTATAGATTCATTCATGATTAGGTATTGTTACCTTTCTGTTATCCTGCTACTGTACATGCTATACTGATCGTTTAATCATCGTTTCCAGTACCCGCGCGGCTGACCTTGTTTTGTTAAATCAACTTGTGCATGTAGGTGCTGGCATGCATATATGCATGATCAACTTTCCAGAAAAGTAGCTTTGATTGTGGATCATTTTCCAATAAATGATTAGGTATTGTTACCTTTCTGTTATCCTGCTGCATCCTGGGTCAGTAAGGAGTATGGAAGAGGCACACGGGCAAAGAAATGCTTCAAATGCAGGCAAGAGGGCCATTTTGCCAGAGGCTGTGCCTTTGGACCAAGACGGAGGGAGCAGGAAACCTTAACACCCTCAGCACTGCGGACCAAGTGCAAGAGGGCATAAAAGAGGTCCAAAATTTGGTTAGCTTAGCCGTTAGTCCTACAATGTCGTATTATATCACTGTGCAGGTACACGACCTTTCTCTCCAGTTGATGGTTGACACAGGAGCTGCAGTGAGTCTCCTTAGGCGAGAGCAGTGGTCTAGTGCTGAGAAACACAAGATGGAACAATGGGATGGAGGTAGACTAGTAGGTGTTGAAGGGAGTCATGTGGAAGTGGATGGTGTGGTGACAATGGACATTCATATTGGAGGTCAAAGGGTAAGGGTTGATTTGTTGTTGGTGCTTTGAAGGTTCAGTCTCTCATCGGCCTTGATTTTTTGAAGAAATATGTAACATCCGTAACATCCCTAGAAGGGTGATGCAGCTTAGGGGGGCGATGATACCACTACATAATCTGGAGAAAGTTGGAGAGGACAGGACTGCGTGTCAAGTAGCAGTAACCTTGATAGAAAATTTATCAATTCTGTCATGGAGTGAGGTGGAAATGGTGGCAAGTACAAAATCATTGCGCATAAGTGGCTTGTGGTTAGTAGAAGGTAGTAAGCCCAACCTCCCAGTTCTCATCGCAAATGGAATTGTAAACCCATTAACTGAATTTGGGTATGTACCAATTCGTATGCTAAACCCCTCATCTGTAGATGTCACAGTCTACAAGGGAATGGAGGTAGCAGTTGCTACAAGGGTGGAGGAAAATCATCTGGCCACAACCCACTCATCTGGACATTCCACCTACACAGAGAAGCAGGTAGAGATACCATGGGAAAAGAAGGAACTGTTGCTCAAATTGGTCAAGGAGTGTGAAGAGGATCTTTCGGAAGAGGAACGTGAGCAATTATTTATCCTTCTGCTGAATTATGCGGACGTTTTTGCTGGCAGAGACGGGGAGCTGGGACGTACATTCTTAGTGCAGCACTCAATTGCTACAGAGGATACTCGGTAACTCGGGCCATCAGACACGGTTGTATGCGGCTGGGAACTAGGTCTACAATTAGATCATTTACGGTATTAACACAGCATTCTAAAATGATGCCTCATCCATGTTTTAAAAGCTGCAGCAGAACCAGCAAATCAGAAAATTACAAAGACCTAAAACACTGCACCCCCTTTCCTAGCATGTCCAGTCGATGCGCACAATTGACATCCCACACAGCTAGCATGCGCATACCGTTTTATAAGGCCACGCGGCAAGTATTTAGTAGGGGGGCGTTACTAAATTAGACGACGTGGCCTTTGGTGACTGAGCTAGAAGGTAAGCACATTACAGCGATGATCAGGAGGCATGTGGCTATAAGTTTTTGCAAATCTAAAGTGGTAACGAATTTTCTATTACCACAAACAAGCTGAGCGAAATTCCATGAATAATCGGCATACGTTGTGATTTTGTCCCTACATGTATACATAATTACAGGTATGGACTACCACAACCAACAATACATTGTAGAGTTTGTGGGTAGAGGCTAATGAAGTACAGGGCAAAGAAGAGTATCAGCTATGATTCTCAGCTGAGCTGAAAATAGCATTTGACATGTACACGTCTGGGGATGATGTCAACATTCACCCTGAGATGTTCTGCATGCACTATAAGCTCTCAATGCAGAGAACCATCTGTGCCATCACAAAGGGAGTGCATCAAAAATGTGTAGTGATCCTATTTGAATGGCAAAAACATACAGATCAAGAATGCAAGGTAAACAGTACACATTTGCTTTTAAAAAAAGTAAACATATGGCATCATGGTGTTCAGGTATGTGAGCACTTCCGTGCATGCTCAAGTGGACACATGAGGAGGCCAACAGTTGGTAGAGGCCGTCAGGCAGGCGTCACGCCTAATTTACTCATAGCTCATCTCGAGATGATTGCCCCTCCTCCAGTTCTCTTACGTGAGCCTAGTCCACCTTGGGCAAGCGTGAACAACCAGTTGATGCTAAAGGAGCTGAAGTGTGCAGTGTGCTCCAACATCCTCTCACAGCCACTGGAACTGCAGTATGGTGCACTGATGTCCTCCTGGAGTGGATAGCTGCATCTGGCACTGTGAACTGTCCCTGCTGCTCTGAGGGTGGTCCCTTGGTTTCCTCCCATGACAGACCAGCACCAGGTGTGATACTCCTGCTGCTATAGGATGTTTTGGTACATTGTACAGACTGCAGCAGGGATGTTAAGGCTGGTGACTACCATCACTTACACCTGAGGAGGAGAAGCAAGCAGCGGGATTGCTGAAGAGGGCCATCCTTACAGTCCTGACAATAGCATCATACAACTTCCTACAGGAGGAACAGTCAAGTGAACGTCATTGACTTGTACTGAGGTTACATACCGTAAAGTACCACGAATAAGCTCCCCCCCTCCGCACCCAACAATAAAAATGGCTCGTGTTTAAACGTCCGTATCTTCGTAATCGCGAACGCTTTTGCGTATCTTTTTTCATAATCATGTACGGGTACCATTTTTGTTTCTGAAATGCTGAATACGTTTGAGGAGACGTTCGAGGTTATGGAGATGCGCACGTTTAAACACGAGCCATTTTTTATTGTTGGGGCGGAGGGGGGGGAGCTTATTCGTGGTACTTTACGGTAATATCTACACACACTTTAGCCAATGACATTCATGTGTCACCAGAGCTCACCAAGAAACCACAGCTGCCTGCTCACGGACTGTGAAAATGCGATGTTTTCAAATGTAGAAAATCCGAGGCATTGTCAGAGGTGGAGACGCATCAGCTCTTATCCAAAAGGAGGTCCTCATCCTTAGTGATGAAGAGAGGCGATCTTTGTTGGATAAGGCAGGAACATCATCATCAATTGAGCTCGAGGCAGCTGAGGTATTGGCCATTAAGGTTGGGCTTGCCGTACCTTGGAAAGTAGTGCAGCGCTTAGATGGGAATGAAAGGTAAGACAGTGAAATGGTAAGACATTGAAATACAAAGGTTGTTACGGCGTGGTTGCAGAACTGGCAGACTTACCAGGCATAAAAGGTTTATACCAGCCAATGAGATCTGGTTAAAGATTGGGAGACACAGGAGGTGGAACATTCAAAATGACCTTTCAGATTGTCAATGTTGCCACACCCAATTCAGTCCATAACACCTGTGTATTTTTGCAGCTGGTGACAATGTCACCAATCTCCACGTGGCACTTGATCGCTAGGGACCAGGTGAACATCTACATGGAATGAAGTGTAGGTAGAGCTCTCTCTATACCTAAATCATGTTAAATATAAAAGTGCTATAAATTACAGACAATACACAGTGAAGGTGTTTATATGTGGAGACTATGAGTTCTTGTCAAAGATGTATGGCTTGTCAGGAGCCAGTGGTATGTATAAGTGATATACTAAATGCAAGCATAATGTGAAATGATGACCATGCAACAGGATGCTACCCTTTCCTATATTGCAAAATTTGAAGTAACCAGATGGCTACACCTCTATCCATTCAAGGGCATGCCACAGAAAGGTCACTTGAGGATATGTGTGCTGACTACCAGTGCTATGTCTCATCAGGCAGTATTAGAAAAAATGCACATAAGTTCTTCTCTGCATCTCAGTACCTATTTTTGACATCCCCGTTTCACAGGTAAATAAATCCGATAATACAATTATTTGAGTTAAACACCACGCAGGTCTACCCACCTGGTCTCCACATAATGTCGGGGATCTTCACTAAGATGTTCCATTTGCTGAAAGCTCTACGCTGTCAACTGGATTTGGAACTGGCATCTCATACAACTGATTTCGACTCTTTCCAAGTACAGCCAGGCACTGCAAAGGCTTCCCTTGCTCCAAGGAGACCTTTAAACTGCTCAGCATTCACAGGAAGTGTTGCAGCTGGTAGCAACACATGTGGCCTTAGTTCATGGAGAGGAAAACCCTCTTGCTGTGGATCTTTTAAAGCAATCTGCTGCAAAAAAGAAATCAGTGAAGGCAATCATTATACAACATGCACAATTGTATTCAAGTTAGTTCAATATAGGAAGCAGAAGTGGCGAAATGCACAGCAACTGTGAAAAGAGGGTACTCCTATATCAAAGATGGCACAAGAGAAACTGCCCCACTGATCTGGAGAGGTAGCTGGTCAAGTGCCAAAGTTCATGAACGCATTTTCCTTATATGTGATCAGAACTTCATTGCGGCACAAGCACATGCACTAGACCAGGTAGGGAAACAACATTCAATGTACAAGTAGGGCTCACTATATGCTTCATTTCAACTAAATAGGCTATTCAAGCGTTCATGGCCTTTTTCCAGGACACATATTATCCTGAGGCCAATCAAAATGCACCTATTGGAGGACCATACTCTGCAGTAGGCAAATACTCACCATGTTGGCTTGGCCTCCTAGATGAACAGGGGGCTGAGTCACTCCATACCAAATTTAATCGACTTGGCTTGGCATTTGCTCCTATCAAAGATCGCATGCAGAACCTGATGTGCATAGTGGAAGAACGCTTGCTAAGTATTGAGCCACAATTGGTAGCTGCCATCCCCCCTCCAGCCAAGAGAGCAAAGAATACTATAGATGTGTAATTCATGCAGTTCAAGCTCAATCTATATACACATTAACATGAAGTCAAATGTAAAACCAAACTTCATTGCGCCCACCCCCAAAAGACACAAAACGGTGGATTTCCAAAGGCTTGAAAACTACTCAGAAAATTCGTTACCGTTAAACTATAGGAAAAAACGACAGTACGTTTAACTAACTTTACCGCGGTGGTTTTGGCATGTTCCATCTCAGACACCGAGCGTCGTTTATCGTTTTGAACACACGCGGTCGATGTTCACCGTGCGTAAGTCAATAGCTGTCGAAGAACCAGAGCCGACAGTTCGCAACGTCAGGCCACGTGATTTATGTGTACAATAAAGGTCAGAGGTATTTGTCACTGTTAGTATGGCTTTTAGGTGTTGATTACGTTTCATGTACTAGGTTATCCCCCCCAGGATAAATTATTCCGGAATAGTTTATCGTCCCTTGAAATAGATTAATATATACATATACGAATCGGTTTCACTACCATTGTACACGCATGTAAAATCATGAAATCGATCGTGTCAATAAGTGTTATTTGATTTATCTATGCACTCAGTTGTATAGCAGCATAAGAGAATTCACTCCTTTCTTTGAATTTGAAGCAATCACTGGTTATTACTTTCTGATGTATTTCTTCACTTCATTCATGTATGTAGGCAAGAGAAAGTGACTGAACGGTACTATTGGAAGGGAATGGCCTCAGATATTGCTAACTATTGCAGCACTTGTCTAGTGTGTCAAAGACAGAACAAAATGCCAAAGAAAACTTCAGAACTGCATCCTATTTAATAGTTGGCTTCAAACTGACTCTTTGAGATTTGAGGTAAGAATGATGAATGCAGTATGGAGGAGGACCTCTCCAGGTACATGCTGTGATGATGATTGTATTTTTTTTAAATTCCATTCTTTCGCATTCTCATTCAAAGTTTCTGAACCTAGGATGGCTTCTAGTGAATGTATTAGTGAAAAGCTCAGTACTTCAGTTGAACTAACACAAGACGATATACCTGGAGCATTCCATAGTCGCACCATGGCGGAGTTACATTGGTGCATGGCTCCTTTGTCGAGGAATAGTTGTGCCTATCATGGAGGAAGCACCAGGTTGTGCAAAGGTATGACATAGGCGTACATGTCTACAATTAATTATGGGCTATCACATTGAATAGGGTTCAAGAAGTTTCAGTATCCAATACCCCCGTCATAGATGTAGATGGATCTTATTTGTATCGGAAGCAACAGCAACATCTCAATGTTACCTGTTCCAGCTCCTTCACTGATGGGATGGGAGTCTGTAACTAAAGATAATGTCAACTTGATATCTACAAGAATACCGCGGGTTGCACCAGGTTAGTAAGCTGAGTTTGTAAAACAGTAAAAGCCTAAAACTATTGTACATAGGACTATTGTATACATATCTTGCAAATGGATGTGGGAGAAGTTCAAATGAGAGAGCTTTCCGTGCCCTCAAGAGGGGATATGTACATTGGGCATCAGGGCGGCTGGATCATCTTGAAATCAACAGCAAACATCACACTTCTGTCATGTCCGCTGCAGCATGACTCCATCCATGAAACCTGGTGTGTACAAAGTGTATTTGTTGCTAGGCAAAGAAGGTCATCTGGCGACTATTACCAAAGCAACATGTGAATGTGCAGCAGGGTGAACCTGGTGCATTAGTTTTGCTTTGCTTCATTTATTTCTGTGTGCATGTGTGCAGTGAATCAGCATCTTGTACACATGTATCTGGTTTTCTTCATGCTCTGGTTGCTATGCACCCATCTTAAATTGAGTTCACATCTGGTACTACCACATCTGAAGACCCACTACCTGTGACCTCTTACCCTTGTCAATGGAAACAACCCCGCAAGCGAAAGGATAGCTTAGCAAAGGTTTCTGAACTTGCTTTTCATAAGCATGTATTTGGGCAACAGACAAAACACACCTTACACACCTTAAGTGACTTTGATCCAAGACCACCAGTACAGAAAGGAACAGCACCTCATCTGCTGAAAGATTCTCTGACAAACGTTAAGGGCAAAGGCCTCGGAGTGTCCCTGCTATTTGACAATGACACAACAGTGTGGAAAGATGAAAGTGAGTTTCCAATGAACAGAGTGAACCCAATGCTGTTATTAAATTACCTACACGCAGGGAACTTATGGAAACAGTAACATAATTTATAGAATCTTTAAAACTGACAACACAACAGATTCAAGAGCTAGAATTAAGGACAAGGGAACAGCATAAATCTGAGCTGTGGTTCTCAGCTCGGCACTACCGACTAACAGCATGAATATTTGGTGCAATTCTTTGACTTTGTCCGACTACTCCTCCAGACTCTCTGGTGAAGCAGCTCCTCCATCAAAAAGGGTTTTCAACTCAAGCCACGATATGGGGTAAGGAGAATGAAGACATAGCACTTGAAAAATACATGGAGTATAAGAAAAAATGTGGAAATAATGATCTTATTACCTGCAAGGCAGGTTTTGTTATATGTGAAAAACAACCTTTTCTTGTTGCATCACCTGATGCTTATTTGTTTGATCCTTCTGGTACTGATCCATATGGATTGATAGAAATAAAGTGTCCTTTCAAGTACTGTGATCTTTATCCAGAGGAAGCATCAAGGCAAACTGATTTCTTTTGCACACTTTCCATGAAAGATGGAAGACAAATTGTGGAACTGAAGCATAATCATCCATACTTTGCCCAGGTCCAGGGTCAGCTTGCTATCACAGAGCGGTCATGGTGTGATTTTGTTGTGTATACAAAGAAGGGAATTTCGGTGGAACGGATTCAATACAGTCAGGAATTTTGGAGGAATACGTTACTTCCCAAGCTAATAGACTTCTATGACAACTGCCTGTGCCCCAGTATTGTTGCACCTATCCATCTTCTTGGAATGAAGGTACATGATCTGAGAGTGCATGCCCATTAACACTGCCTGAGCCAATAAAGTAGCTGTATATACACACATATATGCATGGTGAATACAAACAATTGCTTGGTGTGTAAATTACACTGTATCATCACTAGACTCTGAATCTGCATCATAATCTGATTCTGTATCATAATGTGAATCAAAATATTGTTCAACATCTTCTGGGGTACCTTCAACAATGTCTGGAGGAATAAGAATCAACTGAAAGTTAACTAGCCATGCACAAACAGATACAATTTGATTTGAAATCCTTGATAGAGTGATAGGTAGTGTGCCTTTCAAAATGGTGTAGTTTTTAATTCGCCCAATTACTCTCTCAATGTGAACATGAAGTGAGGCAATCTTTTGTCCCTCAAGCACTTCAGCTGCAGGAAGCTTCCCTCTACCCTCCATAAATGGAGGTATATTCAAATCCACATTAATAACTTTCAACTGATCATAGATAGTGAATTCTAGAAATATTAGGTTTTCCTTGAAGCTTGTCAATCAAACCTGACTCAACTGTTAATTTAACTCAACTGTTAATTTAACATCTGACACTGATCCAACATAAAGTTGAGATACAAAGCTGACTGCACCATTTGGAGTGCACCCAATCAAAAACTTGGCTGTATTATACTTGTAGTTGGACCATGTTGATGACTGTATCTCCAAATCTGTTGGAGTCTCAATAAATATCTCGCTGGCATCTATAATTATATTTGTTTTGGGGTATTTTCCCTTAAATGCATAAGGCAGTGTACCTTTAACCTGTTCAACTGTAGGCATCCAGTCTATCTCACAAAGATGGCAATACAAAAAACATATCCATGTAAAAAAGTATTTTGATACAACTCAAACTGAAATTCCAAATCTATGAGCCAACTCTCTATGTGGTAGGTTGAGTTTCAGCTTAATTAGAGTCAAGATAAGTTGATTTAAAGGATCAAGTTTCATTTTTCTCCTCTTGTCGCTTTTATTTGAATCACTTCCCCAGTATGTTAGTTTGTTCACAGACAGCCCAAGAAACTCGTAGAAGGCTATAAGTAAGTCATAAGTCTGAAAACCAGTGTAAAATGATACAACAAAGTTGATGCAAGATATGTTCTCAAGTGTAAAGTGTGAGGGCTTTTTCTGTGATAGTTTACTCTGAAGGGTACAAGTGCCTCTATACGAGCAAGCAAAGCTACATTAACTACTTCATTTGTTTCAGTTTGTTCAACACCTTTATCAAGGTATGAGTTTCTAGAGGTATCATTGCTTGATTCTTCACTGGGTAGTTCAATCACTGAGTAATCAATGAAGTACACTTCACCAATAGGGGTTATAAGTTTTTTACCTGTAATTGGGCTCTGTTACTGTGATCAACTGCATGGAGGGCTTCATGGTCACTTTTATCACCATCCCATTCATCTGTATGTAGCACTCGATTACTTTCAGTACCTGGTGGTGAGGAAATTGATATACCAGATGTTTGCTGCATTGCAGAAAATATAGATGTCGTCTTGGAGCACCAAAGGGTACCATTTTCCTTTTTGTTTTCCTTAAACGTCTTGAATTTTGCACGTGTACTAGAGATTCAAGGTATAAATGAGGTACTTGACTGCTATCTCCATTTGGAAAGTGGCGGCTACATACGCGGTGATGGTCCCGAAGATCGGCTTCGTTCAGTTGCAATGATTTGACCCATTCATCCCTCCTAAATTGGTTACTTTTTGGAGGAATTCTAAACATAGATTTCCAACCTTCTTTCATACAATGCACGTGGATGGCATTCTAAAAGTGCGTACTTCCAACACTACACAGGCAGATGGATAGGATGAAACAATCCAGGAAGCAATAGTGCTCTTCTTCTCGCATAAAAAATTACGATAGTGTATTCGTGACAAGCTACCACTGTAACCAGGAACTGAAAAACGGATCTACTCCGGATGTAACGTCACTTCTCATTATGACGTCACTCTCTTTTCGGCGGGCAGCTTGTCTCGTACCCAGACCCAAGTTTGTAGCAACGATAATTAAGAAGCAATATGACATCACTCTGTTCTGGCTACGAGTTGCCTTCTTAATAATGCCGTGTAATGACTTTAGTCGTTCGTATTTCCATAACGGAAACTCAAACGATCCGGAGAGGACACTGCGCTATAGCATTTAGTATGCAGAGAAAGGCAGAGTCTGCATATCAGCATATGAAATCATTGAAATGTCCATATGCAGACGTCTGCATACGAACACTGCAATGATACTCATCTGCATAGGGTTGGTATGCAGACTCTGCACAACTCTGCATACTAAATGCTGTGCATGGCACAGTGGGAGGACCCTACGGCACATGGGCGAATTTAGAATCTGTACCATACTTGGTTATGAATGTTTATTCCGTGGAGCGTAAAAAATATCGTCCACCACAATTACGGGATGGATAGAGTGTAAAATATGAAAAATGGTATACATGTAGACAGTTAGTGTACCAGTAAGGATTGAAGAATCTGAAGTTGATAGTTCAGAAGATATATACCGCATCTAAAATGCACACATTTTTATATCTTTAATTTGTTGATCTTTGATTTATATATCCATAAGGTTCCTTTCTCATGAGATTCCCCATATGATGAACGTTACGACAGCAACTTTACTGCAGTTTGAAGAAGATTCTCAATTGACTGGTCAGTTACTTTGTCTGGAATGTAATCTTTAAGAGCAGTCCTCCACTGTTCAACATTTGAAAAGTTGGTTTTTGGGTGTGCAACTCTATTTCTAGGTGTGCGGATTGCTGTTATGATCGCCCGTAGTGCAAGTAGATCCTTTCTTTTGAAGCCAAAGTGTTGTTCCCATTGTTTCACCTCATGGGCATCTTTCCTTAAATCTATATCTGATAAGTACATGGCATCCTCATCATCACTAATTGTCTTAACCACCTCTCTTTCCAAGTCGTGAAATACTTGCGCCACTTCAATTAGAACAGGATCACGTTTGAGTTCACTAACCTCGGCATTAAGGCTTGCTACCTGCCCTTCAAGTGTCTTCATTTTTCCTTCCATCTCAGCCAAATGACTTCGCAAGCGTTCATTATCCTCACGAAGTTCGTGGTTAACTTTTTTCAGTCGATCAATTTCGCTCCAAGCGTCCCTGGACTCTTTCTCAAAACGTAGCCGATCTGCTTCGATCTGGGCCATGCGCTTATTCTCCGCCAGTAGCTGCTGATTTTCGACCTGCAGTTTTAAAAGAACAGCACTATTCTGGATCACCAAATGCAATTTCGCTTGGTCTTCTACAGAAAGCTGCACTGCCGGTTGTAATGCTGTCGGCTGCATTTGCGCGAGTGGCTTACTTTTCTCGGCATGTATGGCACACATTTTCTGGCCTTTTTTTGCTTGATTTTTGCAGCCTGTGCTTTGGCAAGGGTTAGCGTTCATTGCCATTGCAATAAACAAAAGAGCGAATTTCACTCTTTATCACTCGGACGACTAGCGAGTGACAGCCTAAACGAGTGAAAGTCACTTATCTCTAAAACTCGAACGTTTATCTGACGCGCAAACGCTGACGCGCAAACATTCCAGGGCCGGCAGTCCTGCCTTAATGAACGCCAAGTGCGTACAAGCATCATGCACAGGTGCATGCGCATGCTTATACGCACTTGGCAAACAACCGTTACAACATTTCATGCATGATTTAGATATTGCGTGCAAAAATGTGTCGATCAGTCACAACTCTATGGTGCATGCGTATGCTTCCTGCCCTTGTAACCTTACAAGTATATGCACAAAGTAATTGTAAAGAACCTCATTTTTCAGATGTGCCACTTCTGAATCACTTCACTAATGGATCACTTCAATACTCCATGCAAGAACAAGAATGCGTATAGCCCAGATCAGTGTAGTATATCATGCCTGTTCCCTTCCCTATTTTGCCAGTTCGTATTATAGGTTGTTGAAACAAAAGGTGCCAGCGGGTTATAATGGATACATGCACAAAATGTGCTTACACTGGAATCACACATATGTTGAAACATTTGTATGACTATGGGGTTACATGCATGCATATCAGTATTGCCTTTGCATGCATATTCAAAGTGATTTTGATCAACACAATATAACACATAGCACTGCATGAATGGTGAGGCAGATAATTCTCGTTTTGTGAGCATTATGTATATATGCACTTGGCGTTCAAAGATTTAAATATGACTTCACCATATCAAAGTACAATAAATAAATACATTTGCTTATAATTGTACTATTATGACTGTCCTTGTGCTTCAGTGTTTCTTCTATTATACAATCCCTATTTAGTGCCATGCACTTGCTCATGCTAACCTAAATAATGAAACATGTTAAATGAAGGCAGTATATTACTAGTACACATATCTAATCCCCTAGTTTATCTTTTTGCTGTATGGGGTCATGGCTGTGGTATACATATATCATACATATACATGTATACATTGGTTCCGCGTGCTTGTAAAACTTAAATGATACTGTACAGGGAGGTTACTCTTAGTATAATACATGTTTTACCATGTTTCTTAATCCCCTCCACCTCCATATTTTGAGAGGGGTATGTCACGATTATTTTGGTCCGCGTCTAATTTTGGTCCGGCCGGACCAAAATGAGCAAACAAAAATTGTCCGGGCGGACCGAATATAGTGCGTAATTTGGTCCCACGTGTGGTCCTACCTATTAAGTGTCAAGTGTCATCGTGGTAAATCGTTAACATGCCTAGCGAATCAGAGTCAGATGATGATCTGCTTGAGCAAGCGTATGGCTATAAAGTTAATGGGACATACCCAGAAGGATGTACGTTGAACAAACAGAGGTCCATACGAAGAAAAGCGAAAAAGTTGGTTTTAGTGAATGGTGACGTGCGCTTGAAAAAGAAGACAAAAGGAACGAATGAGGTAGGCAAAAAATTGCTTTCGTAAATTTCGTACCTTTATAGTGTGAGAAAAAAAGTTGGGTTGTCTTTTAGTTTAATGGCCCCCCTTCTTAAGAGCTCTTGGAATATAGCGATCGATGCCCGCGTTGGTTTGCTCGCTGATACATGTAGGTGATTTAAAGAGGGATTGGAAGCATTTTAGGTGAGAGCATACTTACGTACTGGGCACTCCGTGATACAGTAGAAACTATCCCTTGATGTCCGACATCCTATACGACTATTTGTTTCAAAAGGCGGCAAGTTTGTGTAGTTTGAAATATGCTTCATCTCGCTGTTTAATTCAAATTTTAGCCTAATACCGCGTTTCTTTGTGTTTGTAACTCATACTTATAGTGATATGGCAAAAACTATCCCTTGATCTCTGCCATCCTAGTGACAATGTATTTTTAATAGCATGCTCTTATAGCTTGGTCTGCACTGCATTCCACTGTGTAATTCATTTAAAGGCCACGTGGAGGAGGATCGCATTCTTGATCAAGGGGGTTCTTACTGTATCATGGAGTGCCCACTACATAAGTATGCACTAACATGACATTCTTCTAATCGCTCTTTAAGTAATTTATAGTTTGCACGGTAGTGTAAATTCATGTACATGTATGTATTGTGCAGATGATTGGTTGTATTGAGCATTTTAATTTGCAAAACAACACTTACCTCAAAACATAGGCTACAAGGTTGATTTGTGATGCATCAGAGAAAGAAAAGATCCTACATGCGTGTCATTCTGACCCCACTTCTGGTCATCTGGGCATCAAGAAAACAATCAAGAGAATCAGAGAACGGTTTACATGGAAAGGGCTAACAAACAAGTTATTGAACTGGTAGGTGTAACAAGATCAATATTCATTTAATGTTAATACTGTGTGTACACTTGTAATCCGTTGGAATATGTATTTTTAGGTGTCATCCTGTGAAGTTTGTCAAAGGAATTCTGCACAACAGACATTAACAACTACTGAAATGCATCCAGTTCCTGTATATACAACATGATATCATGTCGCCATTGATTTCATTGGACCAATATCACCTATTTCATTATCTGGAAACAGGTGCACCCATTAGTGATGTGGAATGTGTGTGCATGTGTTGTGTGTGGTGAGTTGTGTTACATTTACGTCTGCATGGGTGTGTGTGTGTGAGCATCACATCAACAGATGCATATTATAACGGATCTGCTAATGCAGTTTTCACAATTTATTTTGCATTGTTGCTATTTTTTTTAGATACATTCTTACTTTGAGTGACTATTTCTCTAAATGGGTTGAAGCTGTTGCTACACCCAGCAGAGGCCCATCAAGTAGCAAGCGCACTCTACAAGGTTTGTATCATTAAACTCTTTGACATGTGCGAGTAATATCAACTAAACAGCTAGATTTTTAAACCTTGTAGTGGTGTTTGTAGCATTGTGTAGAGTTAGTGGGCTTATTATAGCTTTGTCGTGATAAGATGATTAAAACACCTTTTAAAACACTACAGTTGTTTGTCAGTTGTTTCTTCATGTCAAAGTAACGCACACTATGTTTTGCACATTATTATAGATTAACATGAGAATGGGATTGCCTCGTGTTTTGACTACGGATAATGGTTCAGAATTCAAGAACAAGCTAAATGCTGAAATGATGAAACTGCTGGGGATAAGGCAATGCCTTATCACACCCTACCATCCACATGCACTGGGTACATTCATTACAGTTGGTTTTGGTGTTTTAACTTGCTGATTTGGTCCCTGTGTGCAGTCGAATGGTCTTGATGAAAGATTTAATCAAACCTTGCAGAGGATGCTTGTCAAAGCGATTACAGGACAAAATGAACTTTGGGATGAATTCATAGATTCAGCAGTGTTTGCTTATAACACATCCTATCATGAGTCTAGTTGCTATGCACCATTTGAAGTAATGTTTGGGCGCGAAGCAGTCTTGCCGTTTGGTGTGGATTTGAAATCTGTGTCACCTGATAAGTTATTGTGGTAAGCTGTGTACCTCACCATTATACACTTCAATTATCTTTGCACTATAGTACTGCAGTTGAAACTGACATGGCAGTGTTAACCAGTGAAAGGCAAAAAGTGTTGAAAATTGTCAAAAGCAATATCCTTCGTGCACAGGTATAAGTATTATTATGTTCAAATTATTTTATAAGCTCCGTTTTTGCCACTAGGAAAAGCAAAAGCAGCAGTATGATGCCAAACATGCAAGAGTCAACATTTTTCAAATTGGCACTGAGGTGTTTAAGAAAGATTTTGTAAGAAAAAAGAGGAAAGGTGGTAAATTGGACCCAAAGTGGGCTGGACCATGCATCATTACAGCCAAGCATAGCAAAGGACTTTATTCATTGAAATCCACTGAAAATCCTTTTCATTTCATTAAACGTGTGAATGGTATACTCATTTACAAGTGTTCAACCGACAGCTAACTGCACCATCCCTACATCAAGAGTCCAATTTCTTGGGCCCACCAGCTTCCATCTCTCCACAGCAGTCCACTCCATCAGCCTCTCCACAGCAGTCCACTCCACCAGCCTCTCCACAGCAATCCACTCCATCAGCCTTTCCACAGCAGTACATTCTACCAGCCTCCGTTTTGTGACTGCTTCGCATTGTAATCAAGCCAAGGACGTGATTTTTGTGTGTGTATTTGTCATAGTTTATCAGTATTTATATGTATCCAACTTTGATCAATCCTGCTTATAGACTCGTAAAATTTAAATTTATATGGAATCTATCCTTTGTCAGTGTAGGACCAAAATGAGCAGCCTGAAACGGTCCTAGGTGTAGGACCCAAATAGGCAGCCTGAAATGGTCCTAGGACCGTTTCAGGCAATGCCTGTTTTAGTCCGCCGGACCAAAACAGGCTGCCTGAATTGGTCCTAGGACCATTTCAGGATAGGACCAAATCAGCCGTGACAGACCATTGATCAGTTACAAGTGCTTTATCTTAGACATGCCATGGTACTACATGTGCGTGTGGATGGATTCCATCATAGCTGCCTTGTCTTGTAGCTTCTTCTGGAGCTGTGCGTCTCTCTGGAGGCAGCAGACCCAGTGTTGGGAGGGTGGAGGTACTGTACAATGGAGTGTGGGGAACTGTGTGCACCTATTGATCCCCATGGACTCTAACTGAGGGTCAGGTGGTGTGCACACAGCTAGGGTACAAGTACTTTTCAGCAGTCAGTATTAGTCCTAATGAAAGGTAAGGTATTGTGTTAACTAGCTTTGAAAGGGTAGGCATTTGTTGTGTGTGTGGCTCTTTTGTGCAGCATGCATGTTTGCTCTCTTTATCTCATGCCCAGCCTTGTCAGCTCCAAGCTTGTACCCTACCTGGCTCAATGATGTCTCCTGCACCTCCCAGGACACAAACATCACGTGGACCATACTGCACTCACTACTATGATGCCATCGTGGACTGTCAGAGCCTCCATTCAATGATGTGTTTAATCTGCAAATATGGACAATGTAATTTTGGGGTCGAGGGTACCAACAACCTGCATTACAAACATGTATATGTTTTGCTTCTAAATTCAATGAATAGCAGAGGTTTCAATAATGGTATCTGTATTGTATTCACATTGCCATTGATTAGCCCATGTAGGAGGGAAAAGGTGTAATGCATTGCAGTGACCAGTGCTCGCATTATGTGGTATTGTAACCAAGTCAAATCATAATCGTGAGAGTATCCCGACTAAGACACATATGTTAATATCACAACTTTTTTATATATGTGGGTGTATCTAAACTATAGCAGATGGTAATATGCATTTTAATTTGCATTTGAGCATTAAAAATGTGCTTGCAACTAGGTTCATCTAACAACAATTTAGTGGCTCTCGTAGCACTTGGAGTGGTTGGGATAGTCCTGGTGGCTGGATATGGCATAGCAAAGAGATACAGAAACCATATTGAAAGTAGTGTTGGCATCCTTAAAGTGTTGGAATGGATGCTTATACTATGTGTGGAATATCTTTCTGCGCAGCTGCATTCTGAAGTCTATGGTGAGAAATGCAAGTATTGAACACATTGTGCAAAACGTAGGCCTAAGTGAAAAGAAGGGGAAGGAGAGAGAGGATGTGATATCACAGTGTGATTTTTACTATATGTTTTAATATGCACATTTGCATCGTCTATATATAGGATGATGTTGTGGTAAAAATTGTCCCAAACACAAATGCTCCTAACAGCCCTGTGACAGCTCACAATTCATCCCTGCTTTCCTGAGAATTCTGACCCTTCTCTTCCTCCCCAGTACAATACTTTTTCTGGAGTAAGTAAACCACGATCATGGATAATATAGTATCCATGCCACGATAAACTGCTGTGTTGTGTGTGTTTATCTTATATAAATGACAATAATACCATTTGAACAAACCTCCTACATATACCTCTTCCCATCATTCCCTCTGTACCGATGTGACTCCTGCATATTGTTTATCTCACCACCAGTTCAAATCTGCACTGTCTGATATGCAACATCACTACTTCAAGATCAGTCTTGTGATCCACGATTTTGCTTGGGATAAGTGACATGAAGTAGCAACAGTAGTAATAGATTAGGTCATGAGTGTATTTATAAGATGTTGGACCGGAACTCGGGATTTATCTCAAATTTGGGGATTTGTTAGGGGCGGAGGTGATGGTTTAGTCCCCAACAGTACAGAAAGAATGAGCTAATTCGTATTTTGAATGGGTTGTTTGTTTTGGGGGGTCAGAGTTATTGTCCCTCCGCAGGTCTTTGCATAATTGTGAAGTGAAACATGTCACTAATCTTGATTCATGTCACCTGTAGCACCATTCTATCCATGGGATGGCCCCAAGAATCCTGGTCTCGATTACATATTGTCTTTGCAGGGCCATTTATGTGTCAGATGTTCTTAATATTAATTGATGCCCACTCTAAATGGCTTGATGTTCACATCATGAAGTCAATAGCTGAGGGACCTACAGTTGAGTGTTTGAAAAGTATCTTGCCATTCACGGGATATCACGGAGAATAGTTATAGACAATGGACCATCTTTTGTAAGTGAAGAGTTTAGGCTATTTACATGTCGAAATGGTGCTGCTATACATATCATATCTGCCCCCTACCATCCTTCAATGGTTGAAGAGCCATCCAAACTTTCAAAGAAGCAGGTCTCCTACACCAGAAAGTTGAATGTATCGAAATGAAACATACAAGTAATTATCTTGCTTCTTGTATACTAATTGATTAAAAAAAGAGATTGGTATGAAGAGACTTAACTTATTTCCAGAGCCTTCTAGGAATAGGTGTAGAAATACAATGTTGTCCATAGATGTACTGGATGTGATTGTAGTATGTTGTCTGTGCATTGCCAAACCCTGTTTACTACATAGGCACATTTATGCTTGAATAAATCTGCACTTATGTAAATTGTGTGCACTAATAATTAAATTAAGCAAACATTAGACACATTACAAAACCCCAATGTCTATGGTTATAATAAAACAAGTATAATCAAAATATTAAAAACTTGTTCAGTAAAATTTAAAACAAATCTAGTTCCAGCAAACACACAGGTATGTTCATAATTCTACTGCATTCATTGAACCAGAATTAATAAATAGTTGGGACAGTTTCCGCAAAAATTGCATCATGGATATAATAAATCCATGCTGCAATTACTGTCCCTTTTTATTCTATTGCGACAATGGTATGGCCAGTTTCAACCAACATAACTGTAACTGCAGGATTGTAATTGTTCTCAACTGCAAAGTGGAAAATTTGAAATAGAATTTCATTAAATACAACACCAAAATAAAGCAATGTCATTCCTATATGAACAACACAATGCACTAAACATACAACATACCTTAGTGAAACTAGGTGGTCAGAGAGTGATGTGCTAAAATTATTCTTGAGGTGCAGCAGGATATCCATCGTCACTCACAAGTTGAAAATGTAATCTTTCACCGTTCTGGGCCATTGTTTGGTACTTCTTCAGCTCCTGCTCATGATTGCTCAACTTTTTATTACATTCGCAGATCTTTTGGTTAAGTTCTCTGACCTGCTCCTGAAGTATTGCATTCTCCTGTGTCACATTTTGTAAATGGCTGCATTTGCATGTGCGTCTGGTCTGTTCGAGCTCTTCATTGAGAGCTGTATTCAAGCTTTGATACTCCTGCCTTTGAATTTCAAAATCTGCCTTAAACATTTCGACCTATAAATGAAAACATCACTGTTAACAGAGCAATTTTCATTCAAATAATAGTTATAAAATTATCATGTCACACTTCCTTCACCTGAATCTTAAGTATGGCATTCTGACTTTCCAACTCTTGGTTTTTGTGCATAAGGCCGCTGTTCTCCTTCAGTCGATTATCGAGCTGTAAATGTATGAATTAGTAAAGATATTCTTTGTTAAAGAACATGCAGTTGAAATAACCAGGATCATTTAGTTTTTTAACAAACAATGAAATCTTAATGTATTAAATTGGTACAGCATGATCACAAAAATCTTGAAAGCATAACAAAAGCAACTACACGTATGCCAAATACCATGGGCTGAATGTGTGGATGTGCAAGAGATAGCATTGTGGGTGTCAGAAGTGGTCACGCAGGTGTATGTGTTATGGTTACTGGATAACCAGAAAAAAAATCATTATTATTAATGGTTAACATGGTTGGACCTGTATGGTTAAGCTTAATCGGCAGTGCATCTATTTATAAGCTCATAACACAGGCTCTCGATACGTTTTGAGTTAAAAGTGGGTGCTATAGCAAAACGCGTGGGAGTAGGGTCCCCAAGCCTGCATCCTCATCAGACACCCCCACCAGACCCTACCCTGCCATCACCCAATTTAAAAAATACCTTGATCTATCCCTACAGACCATCCAATCCACATGCACACCATTAAACATATATTATAAGTTTGGCCCATCCACACTAATTTAGATTTTGCCGGACATTCCAATGCCCAAATCAGAATGAAACTTACAGTGAATGTGGGATTAAAGAATAGAAAATGGAGGATTACAAATGTGTGGTTAGAAGGAGGGAAATCCCACACCAACAAGGTAGTGCTATAGCCCCGAAGAAGGAATAGCTTGACATGACATAATAGTCATCATTTTGTGATCGAACAGGTCTAACTGACAACCACGTGTACCCCACACGACCCAACCATTGCCATGGTTAGCCACCGCAAGATCTTGTCACCTCGGAACGATCTGAGCTGTTCGACACGATGCTGGCAATCTTCACGTATTCTGGCACTTGTGACACCATTTGGAGAACTGTAGGAACGCTCTTCCCCAAGCTCTCGCACTGCCTTGGGGAATCCGACAAGTCCGCCATCCAGTGAAGCACAAGAAAACACTCCCTAGAAGACCAGTAACGTGGACATAGTGATATAGGCCTACTAGGGGCCAACCAGAGTAACATCTCCCCGACAGCAATCAATTATTGCTTCTGCAGTATAGGTATCTAACTATAGAATGCATATCAGCATCCATTTGTAATTGTGGGCGTATAAATAGCGTCATTCAGTCATATCATTCGCAATGACCCAAGGTTCTCCTAACTCATCTACAAACATGGCACTACCACTTAGGGTTTCCCCCAGGGTTTCTCCCCACCCACCACTTCTGGGATGATTTTTATATAAAGGCAGCAGCAGCACCCCACTTAAGAAATTACTTCAATCTTACTATCGCGCCTCTGTTGCCTATGACCGATAAACCACCATATAAATCCAATACGATGCAAATACACAGCAAAACAACCTGACTAAGAATCTTACTAATCTACAGTCATTGTGAGCGTGAAAAGTAGACTTCCCATAGGGATTTGTGCCAGGTAGTCGCTCATGTTTGTATAATTAGAAAGTGTACCATAAATCAGAAACACCACCACTGGAAGAGTTAAGAAAAAAATGAAGATATCACTAAACTTTTTAATTTCTGTTCTGCCTAAAAAGTTAATAAGATGGCTGAGAGAGACGTTGCTTGTAGGGTCTGGCTATCGACTCTTTGGAGAGACAATGAGCGTCTTGCAAACTGTAAGGCAATTGAAACTAAATTTTGCAATGGACGTTGTATGACATGCAGTGACAAAGATCATGAACATGTGACAATTAAACTGCATACCCCGATGAAAAGACATTGCATTGCTATGATGCTAGGTCTGAGGTTTCCTGATGTTCAAAATGATATTGATTTTCATGTTTCAACTGACATTCAATATTTGAGGCTTCAAAAATTATGATACAACCAAAGGAAAAAAGGAACCTACAGAAAACCCTATTGTTGCAGCTGAGAAATGGTTTAAGGAACATCCGTATGCTGAAGAGATTGACCTCTGTAAAGAGTTTACAGTGGCTTGTTACAATCCAGCATTAAGAAAAATGATGATGTCTGTTAAACCTAAGCCAGCTCCCAACAATGTAAGATGCAAGCCTTCTGGCTATCTGGTGCAAGCAATGCGGGGAAGTCTGAAATGGTGCGCCAGATCACGGCAGAACTTGATTTGGGGTATTACAAGTTTATGAATGACACAGAGTTCAAGTATTGGGAAAACTATAAAAAACGAGCCAACTGTTGAATTGGGCTGAACTTTCTCCTGACCGAAAACCGCAAGCAGGTAGATGCTGCTGACCGATATCCTTTTCTTGCAAAAGTCATGTATGGCTCTCAGTTCATTCGTCCTCTTGTTATTTTTGTCACTAGCAATTATAGCATGAATGATTGTATGACTCCAAGGATTATGAAGCTCTTCACAATCGCTTCTATGAGATCAAATTTGGACTCTCCTATGATGCCCTTGATGGTACCGGATGAAAAGAATGGGACCAAACAAAAGGGGCTATAAAAAGAACAATTCTCACTTCCTATAAATTGCTGTGTATTTTCTACACTTTTTAGTTAATGCATTGGTTATTGCCTTGGGTAGCAAGCCACGCTTGGAAACACAGGCATTCAATTTACAAATACGGCGAGCGTGCTTATGAGTATTACATGGGGAAACACGAACAAAGACGTCATAGACGACATAAACGATCCCATAGACGAAGACACTCTCAAAAAATAGAGCACTGTGCCCCTGTTCGTATCACTAGTCGACGACTCGAGGATACCGCCTGCCTTGCCTTGCCCTGATGACCGAACGGCGTACAAGTTACTCCTGGACTGGGAGGCAGATATGTATACATGGACGCCCCAGGTTTCATTAAAAAGAAACAAACACTTACTTACATCCCCAAGGGTGAATCGCCCAACGTTGTCAGGGGGAAAGGAGTCAACGTAGTTCCGGTTGTATAATTAGAGTGTGTACCATAAATCAGAAACACCACCACCAGAAAAGTTAAGATACACTTCCTTCACCTGAGTCTTAAGTAAGGCACTCTGACTTTCCAGCTCTTGGTTTTTGTGCATAAGGCCGCTGTTCTCCTTCAGTAGATCATCGAGCTGTAAATGTATGAATTAGCTTTGTTAAAGAAGATGTATGGTTAAGCATATTATGCTTAATTAGCAGTGCATCTATTTTTAAGCTCATAACACAGGCTCTCAATATGTTTTGATTTAAAAGTGGGTACTATAGCAAAACTCGTGGGAGTAGGGTCCCCAAGCCTGCATCCTCATCAGACACCCCCACCAGACCCTACCCTGCCATCACCCAATTTTAAAAACCCTTGATCTGCCACTACAGACCATCCAATCCTCATGCACACCATTAAACATGTATTATGAGTTTGGCCGACACCCACACTTATTTAGACTCTGCCGGACATTCCAATGCCCATATCAGAATGAAACATACAGTGAATGCGGGATTACAGAATAGAAATGGAGGATTACAAATGTGTAAATATTAGAGGTGGGGTGCGGTTAGGAGGGAAATCCCATACCAACCAGGTAGTGATATAGCCCCCGAAGAAGAAATAGCTTGACATGACACGATAGTCATCATTTTGTGATCCAACAGGTCTAACTGACAACCACGTGCACCCCGCACGACCCATGCATTGCCATGGTTAGCCACGGCAAGATCTCGTTACCTCGGAACGATCTGAGCTGTTCGACACGATGCTGGCCATCTTCACGTATTCTGGCACTTGTGACACCATTTGGAGAACTGTAGGAACGCTCTTCCCCAAGCTCTCGCACTGCCTTGGGGAATCCGACAAGTCCGCCATCCAGTGAAGCACAAGCGAACAATACAGACCCTAGAAGACCAGTAACGTGGACATGGTGACATAGGCCTACTAGGGGTCAACCAGACTCATCTCCCCGACATCAATCGATTATCGCTTCTGCAGTGCATGTATCTAACTATAGAGTGCATTTCAGCATCCATTTGTAATTGTGGGCGTATATATAACGTCATTCAGTGAGTCATATCGTTCGCAATGACCCAAGGTTCTCCTAACTCATCTACAAACATGGCATAACCATATAACCTCCTCCCCCCCCCCCCCACCCCCTTCCCCTATTTGTTTCGTGAACGTATCTCTAAGCGTAGCTTTAACATTATACAAACACTTACCAAAACTATGTGCCAACAGTGAATAACATCAAATCTTGCACGTGCACGTACAAATTAATAATTACGGATACGGTTATCGTCTGCTTATTGAAGACACGCGTTCACTATCAAGATAATTACAAGTGCACTGAGTTTGCAGTAGAACTACTGGCATGCTGGCTAATTGCACGATTTTGGCACGAGTTCAAGTCCGGCACCAAAAATGAATCTGGTATCGTGTATTGCGGCAAACTTTCTTCGAGAAGGGTGGTCAGTACAAAGACAATTACAAATTCCAGTATCATTTCGAATGGAAACGACACATCAAGATCTAGAATGCAATCATTGTAGAGAAAGGAAATAAATAGTCCTCCGCTGTGTGGATGTCAGATGTGCATGTGACCGACTATCAGCAAGCTAGTGGTCCTAGGAAGAAAAATTCTTGTAGCCAGCAACCAGGAGTACCTTCCAATGTGGCGCAATCGCACTGACATGGGAACAAAGAAGCTGTACGGCCCTCGTTGTCTCATTGTCCACATGAATCTTAATTTACTAAGCAAGGAGCAACGTGTTTGGCTCCTCAAGACATCTAGATGGTGAGTTCAGTTATGTTTGGAGCTTTTAGCTCCTAAGGAGTTGGCTCGATCTGGTTTGCAGGCCATTAATACAGGGAGCTACATCAGGTGTGGGGGAGGGGGGAGGGGGGGAGGGAGGGGAAGGGGGTCATTTATTAAATCTGAAACACTGTTCCCTGATTTCTGAACAAGTGAAAAATAACAAGATGCAGACATATCGGTATACAAGTATGTATCATAACTGAGATGCATGCTATACCAAATACTCTATCCAAGACTTCACTGCAGTACTAGCTAAACTAAAATACCTCAGTCCTAGAGTCATGCATCAAAGGCACGGGTGGCTTCCTCTGCGTCAAAGATACGTTAACCACTGCAAATGGCATGGATGATAATTTATCTCCTGATCAATTAAGTTACTAAGGCAATAGGGCAACTATATAATACCGCAAACAGTCCAGTTAGAAACTGATATTCTGTCCAGCTCTTGTGCTCCCTGAGTTGCCCCTACTGATCTAGTTGTCTCATATAATGCAGTTAAGCAATGGAGTGAGGAGCAGCACAATATGATCAGACCACCTGGTAAAGGTGCCATGCAGTCATATTTCATGGAGTCTACCATATCAGTACTTAGAGGTTGCAGTTTCAAAAATGCATCAGTTCCTTCCCTCCCTCCCCCACTCTCCATATATGAATCCACAACAAATGACCTCGATTAAATGCACTTCAGTCATTGGGATGATGCCTGCCTCCTCAGTTTCGATTCATTGCACGAACGACAGCCTTCAGTAACTTGTTGATTCCCTCAGGATATATTTAATGAATATGAAAGATGGTGTCAGCAATTCTATAGTAAGAGTATTCCTGAAGCACTGCTGTATAAGAGGATCTACTTCGAATTATTTATGTCAGGGTAATATAGTCTCAATCTTCTGAGACACAACATATCACATGAACAACAGCATATACTTGTATTGAATGGCTGCATGGATGAATAGCCAGTAATTGGAATCTTTTCCTTTACTTACAGTAGGTCCCTTTTCGCGGCGAACCCATTTATTGATGTATTATTAGACAATTAGTGTACGCGCTCATGCAGGTATAAGTAAAGATAAGACTGAATTATCAGTCGGTGATATACGTCATCACACTGAAATGTCCGCCTGTGTAATGGCGAATTGATAATATGCTCAGCCAGTAGTCTCGTGGCCAGATCTTATATCACAGCACCGGGTGCATTACATCACCTGTACGTGTAAATTATTATTTTCACGTACCGGTGAT
Organism: Ephydatia muelleri; assembly: GCA_013339895.1. Lineage (NCBI taxonomy): Eukaryota > Metazoa > Porifera > Demospongiae > Spongillida > Spongillidae > Ephydatia > Ephydatia muelleri. Next base: position 8,112,456 of record JABACO010000005.1, read on the forward strand.
GTAATACATCCAGTGCTGTGATATAAGGTCTGGGCACCGAGACTACTCAGCCATCAGTGGTATGCATGCATGTAAGCCGCACCTATATGCACCAATTGAAAATTATGTGCGCATCAAACGCCAACAGCTGGACAAGCTGCCAAACTCTTCTCTGCATTTTGGTTTGGTGTAAGGGAGTCGGAGGATAACATCAAAATGTTTTCCAAAATTAGTTTGGACATCCCCACTCACTCAATGCAGGTTATAAATAGAAACCGATAATAATTATCATTATCTTATCAGTAGTCTATTTCTACAAAGGCCATGGGGCAGGGCGCCGGTAAGCTGGGGACCTTTACGGTTGACGAAGTCGACCGAGGCACAACACAACTGGAGCGATCAACAGTCGAACAGCAAGTCACAGAGAGAGTAAAAGTAAAATGTGAAGCTCTGTTCCGCACAGAAAAATATATCGTGAGAGTCGACTCGTTCGACAATAAGTTCCTGGCTACCGTTCACACTGCATATTCGAATCACTATCCGTTAGTCCTGACACCTGACGTCATTTGGATGTGTATAGCACAAGGGTTTGCTACGCACGTCAACTCTAACGCCGAGAAGCTACGCCACCTCTTCGTTAAACACGAAGGGAAGAAACAGCTTAAAGTCCGCCGTGACGACTTCATCAAAGGGTCTTCCTCAAACCCTTGGCCTGAGGTTTTTGGTAACTTTTCGGCCCAAATTCAAGTAGAGGTCGGAGATAAAGTACACGGAGCTTTGACTCCGTCCTTCACAACAACGGGTCCGGTCGAGAAAGCAGCGGCACAGCTGGTGATCATGGACGCCTTTAAAGAGTACTTCGAATACCGTGTGTATACCTTATGTGGTATTCCGGAGATTACCCTGGAAGGAACGATTGGAGACTGGACAGCTCTCAAGGAAAAGGCAATGGCTTTGAGAGATTTCGACCTGTCATGGTGGACTGATGAGCTGGGTACTGTGTTGGACCAATTTGTGGAGGCTGCTTCAGGTAGAGTGGACCGAAATTTCTGGTCATCCATTTATAAAATAAGTGGTGGATCAGGTGGTCCCTTCATCACCGGATGGATATGTACACTCTTCCCCTATATTGGAGATGACAAGAGGAGGAACCCTTTCCTAAACTTATGGCGTAGTAGCGATGAAGCAAGGTTTCACGATGGCTTGACTAGTGACAGCTTCCCCCCAGGTCTCTGCTCCACCCCATTCATTTGGAATTACTTGGGCACTGAGTACACGATGAACTTCTATTCTGGGTTCTTGGCTGTCAGCCAAGACTCAAGTACCCTGGCCTTGCGTCCTGAAATAGGATGGGCTGTGGCTGATCAGCAGACACCTGTGTCTGTCACGATTTAGAAGAGGAATCTTTCCTGTAACACACAAGTATTCACACGTTTTGTGTTAAAGCATGGTTTGTGGGTAGTTATCATTAGAGTACCAAAATTGCTGGCAAGACTAAGCACTCTATTGCCTGATGCATAGACATTAGTTTGTTATTTGTGTGCTGTGTGTTGCATGTATACTATTATATGCAGTGTCATTTATTATGTACTACATGTATCATTCTATGAAAAATACATCATATTCACTCACACATTGTGCTGGGAGATGATGATTCCCACTCTTGCACTGCACTGCATAATTTGGTTCCCGTGCATTCCATTCACTATAGTTAATTTCAGTGTTTAAGCTGTTGTCTCCCTGCCCCTCACTTCCTTTTCTTGTTGTGGGAAAAGGGTGAGTGGCAAAGGGAAGGTGATTGGGAGGAACTGTAATAATTGAAGCCCTGCAATAGCATCTGACCCTTAAGCAGCCCCACATCCATATTGATATGTCCAGAAGATCTAATCATCACAATACACACACATGTGCAAGCATAGAAAAGGATAGGGTAGTACCCATTTATAGGTCATCATGTGACACATCTCTGCACCTCTAGATAATATATAGCACACTCCTAACATGTATTTCTGGTATTCAATTTCAAAAATTCCAAAACATGCCAATCCACCCACTTCAGATTAATGTTCATGCCTTCAAAATTTGTGCTCAACCATTTCTCTTTTTTCTTGCACATTTATCTTCACCATTGTCAACTGGAAGATGATAAGGTTTAAGATGTGCACTGCTTACCCTTTCAACATTACGCTCATGATTCTCCACTTGTTGCTGGCAGTGCGTTCCTTTTGCATGGATTTTTGTCATGATGTAAGGCCCAATAGTGTCCCTGCTCTCTTTGTTCTTTTCAGGTCTTTTTAAACACCAACTCACTTATTGCAAAGGAATTTGGATTTGTGTCATAAGCATCTTTTTATTTCTTTTACACTTGTTGAATAGCCTCTTTGACCACACTGGTTGATTTCTGCTCAGACCCTGGTGTCCTGCATAACTCAAATTTATAGAAGGTGTCATGGATGATGGGAGGTGTGGCCACTCTTGATGGAGGTGTGACTATTTTGCTCCTCTGGACCAAGAAAGTGAGAGAGGGGAGGGAGTGACGGGGTGGGGTTGCAGGTCACACTGGCTTCGGCATTTCAGGCCAATCATTCCTACTTCTGAAACATCTTTGCTCGAAGCTCAAGTACAGGATCCACAGATGAGAGAGGTATGGATGGAACTATAACCAGGTGGTGTGACTTGTCTGTGTATAGCAATAGTTTGTGTGTGTGCATGTGATTGTGCATGCATGTGAGTGTTGTGTATGTGTGTCTGTGTGTGTCGGTGTGTGTGTTATGTGTGTAGGATGTGTGTACACAGCAGTAGTATGGTCATGGTGTGCGGACAAGTGTGCTTATGTGGGTACTACACACGCATGATTTGTGGCCTGGTGGACATGTGGGGTGTTCATGCGTATCTAGTGTCCAGCATATGAAAGTGTTGGAGTATATTCATGGCATGAGTTGTAGTGTAGAAATGCCACTGCATTCATATGCCTTGTGTAGTATGTTTGCCTTGCACTGCCATAAAAGTGTATACAGTTGTCAATTGTCAAAGAAATTCTGCACAACTGACAGTTACAACTACTGAACTGCATCCTGTGCCTGTTTGATTTCTATACAACGTGATGTATATCATGTAGCCATTGATTTCATTGGGCCAATATTTCATTATCAGGAAACAGGTTGCATGTTGCTACACCCAGCAAGAGGCCCATCAAGTAACAAGTGCATTCTACAAGGTTTGTGTCTAATCACACCCTACCATCCACAGGTAAAAATTAATTTTGTTTCTTCAACTTACTTATTTGGTTCCTGTGTGCCGTCCAATGGTCTAGATGAAAGATTTACTCAAACCTTTCCGAGGATACTTGTCAAAGCAATTACAGGACAACAAGGACTGTGGGATGAATTTATAGATTCAGCAGTGTTTGCTTATAACACATCCTGTCATGAGTCCAGTTGCTATGCACCATTTGAAGTAATGTTTGGACACAAAGCAGTTTTACCAATTGAAATCTGTGTCACTTGACAAGTTTATTGTGGTATGCTCAGCTCCTCACCACTACACACTTAAATGCCCTTTATACTATAGTACTGTAGTTGAAAATGAACCTGGTCACATGGCAGTGTTAACCAATGAAAGGCAAAAATGTTGAAAATTGTCAAAAAACGATATCCTTGTTGCACAGTTTATAAATACATCTTAAATTATTTTTCATATGCTCCCTTATTGCCACAAGGGAAAGCAAAAACTGCAATATGATGCCTAAGCCAACATATTTCAAACTCGTACTGAGATGCTAAAGAAAGATGAATGAATTGTATGAAAAAAGAGGAAAGGTGGTAAATTGGACCCAAAGTGGGTTGGTCCGTATGGCCAAGTATAGCAAAGGCCATTGAATCTATTGAAAATCCATTTGACTTCATTAAATGTGTGAATGGTGCTCATTTGAACGTGTACCACCGACAACTAACTACACCATCCCTACATCAACAGTCCATTTCTTCCATTTCGTCCGCCCCACCAGCCTCTCCTCACAGTCCACCTCTCCACAGCAGTCCACTCCACCAGCCTCTCCACAGCAGTCTATTCCACCACCTGTGGAAATAATTGTGGCAATGGCGATTAATTGTGATTTTTATTGCAGTAGTAGTCAGTACGTAATAATTAACATTAATACTTTTGGTTCTCCCTTTTTGCAGCTGCAGTTATTCTCGCTCCAAGAGTACTGCTAGCTTAAATTGAGTTGACCGCACACTCAACAGTGATATTGCATTATGAAACCAATGTAATGATGAACTGCTGGACACCGGATAGCTGTTTTGAAAGTCTTGGATGTGGAATTTGGATGGAGGCACTCCATTGTGCACACATCCTTACAGCATGCCTTTTTATGATGTAATACTATAGTTACTTGTAGACATGTGTAGGCTAATGCACATAGTGTAGACACGCGCGCGTACTTCCATCAATAATTGAAAGACAACAATAATTTGTTTTCTTTCATTTTTAAAAAGGACACGTGCCTGGCTTTTAGATACACTTCATTTGAAAAGTCACTGCTGCATGGTATATTGGTAAAGTAACGATGCTATACATGTATATGGTAATTTTTGTACGTTTAGCCATGCTTGGAACTCGCGCTGGTATAACCTCTGTTATTGCCATTTTATCGCAGTCTGTTTGTAATTGTATATTGCTGTCATTTGCTAATAGTCTCATTGGACGATATAGCACTACACCGCGTGCATGCGTAGTCGCAGCACCGCGTGCATGCACTTATAAACGTCAACCCAAAATTTGGATTGACTTGTGCCCTGCAGTGGCACTCTGAAAATTGCACCATACATATCAACATGCATGTAACTATTGCACTAGACCTATATTTTATATTCAAGTGGACATGTATGCGTCAGTGTGATATGATGTAGTAATGGTAACGTTTGTGGGCAACAGCGCCCGCCGCTCGTACTAAAATGTCTGCATGCAGTCACCTGTTTGAAATAAAATATGCAATCCAACCTACAAGCAAATAAATAAAGTTTCAACGCAGCTCCTGAGGAATGCTCTTGTGATCAAAAGACACTCTGTTGGATGGAATTCCGATGTTTCCTTATTCTCAAGGAATACTGAGTAGTATTATAGAGAGAGGGAGGGAGGGAGGGGGATGGAGGGAGGAGGGGGAGGGAGGGAGGGGGAGGGGAGGGAGGGAGGGAGGGAGGGAGGGGAGGGAGGGAGGGAGGTAGGGAGGGAGGGAGGGGGAGGGAGGGGTAGAGAGAGAGATAGAGGGAGGGAGAGGGAGGGGTAGAGAGAGAGGAAAGGGAGGGGGGGTTAAAGAGGGAGAGGGGGGGGAGGGAGGTGTAGAGAGAGGGGAGGGGTAGGGAGAGGTAGAGAGAGGGAGGGTTTAGGGTAGGAGAGAGGAAGGGAGGACGGGGTAAGAGGGAGAGGGGGAGGGAGAGGGGCGGAGAGAGAGGGTGAGGGGAGGAGGAGTAGAGAGAGAGGAGGGAGGGAGGGAGGGGGAGGGACGGGAGCGGGAGGGAGGGAGGGAGGGATGGGAGGGAGGGAGGGAGGGAGGGAGGGAGGGAGGGAGGGAGGGAGGGAGGGAGGGAGGGAGGGAGGGAGAGGGAGAGGGAGGGAGGGAGGAGAGGAGGGAGGGAGGGAGGGAGGAGGAGCGGAGGGGAGGGAGGGAGGGAGGGAGGGAGGGAGGGAGGGAGGGAGGGAGGGAGGGAGGGGAGGGAGGGAGGGAGGGAGGGAGGGAGGGAGGGAGGGAGGGAGGGAGGGAGGGAGGGAGGGAGGGAGGGAGGAGGGAGGGAGGGAGGGAGGGAGGGAGGGAGGGAGGGAGGGAGGGAGGAGGGAGGGAGGGAGGGAGCGAGGGAGGGAGGGAGGGAGGGAGGGAGGGAGCGAGGGAGGGAGGGAGGGAAGGAGGGTGGGAAGGAGGGAGTAGGGAAAAAGAAAATGTGTGTTGTAAATGAGAAAAAACTTGGCAGTAATTTTGCCATCCATTAAGATCATGCTGAACATTAAAAATGCAGGATGTCATATTAGTACTACAGTCACATCAGATTTAATATAAAATTGTTACACACACATAGACAAATATAGGAATCGATTAGTACATAGGAAGTGCAGTACAGAATGAAGACAAGGGTGGAAGAACACAAGTAAATGACGAGGCATCAAGCATCCTCATGCCACTCCTTTTTCAAACACAGCCACAGCAAACTGTACAAGTGCCTTGTTTATCATGTTCTTGGGAGATGGCAGAAGGCCCTCTAGAAAGCCATTATGGCCGCCTCTCTTGGTCACAATGAGCGCTATGTTATTGTTGCTCAAGATATCATCCTCTGGAATGGCTAAAGAAAAAGACAAATAAAACAATGCTAAGTTCACTCCCATGACATGAATGTATGCTCCTATTTCATTCCAGCTTACAGTCTGAACTCATTTGGTCTACATGTACAGTGTGTTCTAGCTCTCTGACATTGGACAAAGGGAATAGGGGCAAGTGACAATGAGGAGTAACAATGCGACCAGAACTTTACTCAGTAGTGTCATGTGAGTTTGATTGACTCTTGCTGGAAAAGCCAATTATTTTAGTATATAGTGTGGAATAAGATTTTCCACGTTACAGGAAAACGTTCTTTGTAAAAAATCCCACGAATTTGACAAGCATAAAACTTTTCCTCTGAACATTGTGCTGTTGACTACAAAAATGTTAATGATTTAGAAAAACAAAGTGGCTTTTGGCAGTTGCGGCGCAATATTGTGCAGCTGCCCCACAGAAGAGTTAATATCTATATAACTATCTACTGAATATTCCACTCTTCATCTAGATCTGCACACAATGCATGTAGCTAAAAACATTTGACCCTTTCAACTTGATTCTTTTATCAAGGGAATTAAGGGGCTTGTGAAATCCTAACCACCTTTGTACCACCATTGCCACTAGCCACTTGCTTAGCAACACACATTTATCTGCAATTTGGAAATAGCAAGGGATCTAGGCATTCAATCAGTGAGCTAAGAAAAGCTCGTTACATGAGTCATGAGGTGAAACGGCTATGTGCTTCTAATTCTATTCCAACACCAACATCTGTTGCAAAGAGACACTTGAATAGTTGGAATTTGTGAATGTTCGCATATAGTGCCAACATCAAATAGACCTTACATAAGCTCACCTTGTTCTGGGCAGAATGGGTCATCTGCAGCATTGATAGCCACAATGGGGATGTGAAGGTGAGGGGTACGTAGGTGTGGAGACCCATCCTCACAGAAATGGGCGAGATCTCTGTAACCAAACATGGGTAACGTCACTGTGTGGGCCATTTCGTCCATAAATTGGCACTGATTGTAAAATTGGGGAGAAACATATAAGCATTTGTTAGATGCTTGTCTGTTGGATTTACTTGGAGAGCCTTATCAAAGTCAAAACAAAGCTGGCCTCGCTCGCTGTGTTGCCTGAAGAGTGTCTCATTGCTAAGGAGATGGGGGAATAGAGCGATGGGCAATCACAGATACAGTACAAGAAAAGGTATGTAAGTTACATTTAGGGTGTGTAACCTTTTTCAAAACAATCGATTATTCGACTATGAAAAAAGTGTAGTCGATTTTTCAGGTTTATAGCAACTTGCAAATCGGTTATTAGAAACGGCATACAATCGATTAAATTTGCCAACGATTATCTAGGTTTTTTTCAGATTTTTTAATATTGGCTCGAGAATCGCAGTTCCTCGTGACAATCAGTTTCTTTTGTCGCTATTCCTTCTAGCTTATGTGAAAAAAGTAGAAATTTAATGTGCCGACATAATTAATTCGTAACAAAATCGCTATAGGCTTAGGCTTACGTTGCAAAATAACATCAGTCTCAATCTATAAGCTATGACAATGAAATTAAAATCGGCATTACGTACCAATTTATGGCTCAACTCACAAACGGTCATTGGCATAGGTGCGGAGGCAGCCCTACGCAAAAATATATTGTTCATACAATATATTGCAATATATTGTCTACAATATATTGTATTGTAGTAGTTAACAATACCAATATATTGTATTGTAGTAGTTAACAATACCAATATATTGTATTGTAGTAGTTAACAATACCAATATATTGTATTGTAGTAGTTAACAATACCAATATATTGTATTGTAGTAGTTAGCAATAACAATATATTGTATTGTATTGGTTGACAAAAAGGTGTTTAATCAGACTGAACTTAGTCTCATATATATACGTGTCAAACCACATCAATCTTGTATTGTGCAGTAGGGCTGTGGTAAATAAATTTCAAAATGTTTCAAACGACGCGCACCACAACACCGCCCATTTTTCAAGCAGCTGGTAGACATGAAACGGCTGGAAAAAAGCAAAAATAAATATTACTAACCATTCATAGTGACACTGAGAGCGCTTACCAAACTAAAGAGAAGTCAGGACGTCGAGAAAGTGAACATAGCCACAGCTAAGATACGTGAGGCCGGCCATACGATACTCGAAAATGGACCAATACGCACGGAAAAGAGTTCCAGACAAAAACGGGCGTAGTGTAAGCACTTTTCGACTCAATTTGAGAAAATCACCACCATCGTGTGTAAAGCATGCATTTTTAGAGCAGGTACTGCACAATGTGTAAGATGCTAGTGAAATGCATAGAATGATGGGACCTGCATGGTGGTTTAAAACATTGCAATATTGTATTGCAATATATTGTATTGTTATAATGGAATATTGCAATATATTGTATTGTTATAATGGAGTATTGCAGTATATTGTATTGTTGTAATGGAATATTGCAATATATTTATTGCTGAATATCAGTACAACCAATACAATAACAATATTATTGTGCCTAGCGCTGAGCGGAGGCAGCATAGGATATAATCCTCTGGCCTCGGAGGTTCATAATTATGCCAAACTTTAAATTATCAAAACAACACGTGCCCTATAGTTACAATTCTAGAATTCGAAAAAGCGACAAGTAGCAGAACCAAATAGCCTGCATGTGAAACATCATGGCAAACCTGGTTGAATTCCGCTCCAAGCATAATGACAAAGCCACCAATCAAGACATGTTCTATTTTCGACCGAGTTTCTGCATACATTTATGAAGGAAACGAATATCGACTAATAGCGACTAAGAAAAACAGAATCAGTTATTCGACTAAAAGAAATTATAATCCCGGTTAATCTGTACATGTAGTCGATCAAATAGGTAATCGCTAATAGTCTTTAATAACCAAACCTGAAACTCGGTTACGAACCCTATTTACATGTGTGTATGCGAATGTGTGTCTAGGCTGCATTTTCATGTACAGTTGTGGAAGACCTTAAGACATACTATAGCATCAGACCCATCCTACACCCCACACAGCACCTACTTCCTGAGTATGTCTCTGAACTGCTTGCAGAGGTGTCTGTTGAGGGTCAGTCTGTTGAAGGTCTTGTTCATGTTCCTCTCGGCAATGGACAGGTTCCAGGGTACAGAAACCAACATAGCCGTCTTCAGGGGACAACGAAGACCATGACGACTGCACTCTGTGATGTACTTGATCATTAATATGCTGTGGGTGATGTGAGGATGGGGTGTGGATAGTGATGATGAGGAAGGTTGGAAGGGAGGAATGGTGTGCCATGCGTACATGTGTATGTATGTCATTGCGGATATCGTATGCATTGGTATAGTATGGTTGCAAGTCGGATGCATATGTGTGCTTGTATTTCACTGCTTATGTGTGTGTATGCGTGTCAAGAGGCAGTAATGACGAATTTGGGACAGTTCAATATGCACATCACCACACACATTAGATATATACAATCCCAACTGTGGCTGTGGTCATGTGGTACTCTTCTTTGCTCACCTCCCCATGGAGACTGCCAAACCCATCAGGGGGGACGTGGGGAGCAGGTTCATGATGTGCTCCACCACCTGTTGGAGGTCTGCGATGTCACACCCACAGTACAGTCGTGGGGTCTACAAGGGGATATAGGCAATGCAAATCAGAAACTTAACTGCAAACTAAAGCCAGCAGTGTGTATCCTGGGATGCTTGCCTTATAATTTCACAAACAAACACAAAACAGCCGTGCTTCATTGATTCAAAGGTCATCAACTATGCACACCATATCTGTTCCCTTACGGTCAGCTTGGTGCTCCCACAACCCCTGTAGTTGAGGACGACAGACCTGAAAAACAATGAATACCATTTAAATTAATGAATGAGTGCTCTGATAAAGGCACTTGGTGCGTTAATCGTTTACTGAGAAATGATGAGGTCATCTCTAGATGGTCTCTTTTCGGTCCTTATCAAGGTCATGAGGGAGGGCACACTCCAAGTCTGCTCACCTGTAGCCTACATGGGTCAAGTCACCAATCCAGTGCTGTGCGTAACCTTCGTCACTGCTTCCTGTCACGGGGGGTGGGGCCAAGCAATGGAGCGAAGTTACAACATCGCCCAAAACCTAGACTCAGATATCTCCTACTCCTCTCCATCCTACTTCCCCCTTATCCACCCCGACCTGGACCAAAAGGTGGTTTGTTGTTCTATTGGTGTTATCCCAAGCAGATGCAACTGTGATCATTTACATCTGTATTCACGGCAACAGCGAAAAGTAACTTTCTGTAACGTAAATCTATCCATTGCTCCAAAGATCTGGGTCTGGGGTCTTGACTAATGTACTATGATACTCCCCCCTGCTGTTATACATGTTGTTTCTTCCCAACACGAAAATTCTAGCCATCGTGAGGTGTAATCGCAGTCCTGTGCGCACTATGTACGGCGGCAAAATTACCTACCCGTGATTCCTGGTAGAATGAGCACTGTGGGCTGGCGCGGAGACCGTTCGTTGTACCAATCAATACTCACGTGACCTCCGTCACTCATGATCACATTCTCCCTGTCCAGTCGTGCAAGTTCGAAGAGTGACTTTTAACTCATGAAATTATAGCTTAAAGCATAAGCAGCCATGCACACATAGGGACATCAAACACGTAGTCATGCTAGAATTCACCTGCCCAAGTTAAATACAGGCCATGCGCACATTAAAGGTATTGCACTGACGCGTGTCACTGTTTCCAAATCAGTAATTACACACAAACGCACATGCGCCGGGGTACACACAAACACAAATGCCCCGGGGTACACACAAACAGATACGCAATCGCACGCACAAACAACGGTGTGCAACGACAATTGAATATGCTTCTCCAATTTAGACGATGCAAGAACGAAAGTGCCACTGCCTTGCAAGCCACACACATGCACACATTTAAGTCCTGACCTCCTTCTGTATAATTTCAACGCGTGGTACCGTTGCACCACGGCGCGTACGATCGTCTGCATATGCGCTTGGGGTGCCCACGCCGTGGGCCAGTAGCTTTGAAAGAACACGGGGGCAGTTCTCCTCGAGCCACTTTACCTTGGCGGGGTCGGAGCAAACCACCTTCGGGGGACGGACCACGCAGAGGAGATAGTGGCACGTGTACACGGCGAACAGTGCAAAGACCGCGACTCCCAGGGAGACGTGCGGCACCAAGGAAGCGACCCACTCGTTGCATTCGGTTACCGGGACGCGTATCGGAGGGTCCTGGTCGTGGAACACATCTTCTGCGGTCCGGTTCACCAACTGGCAAGGACAATGCATCCGCAAATCCGTGAGCCCAAGAACATCTAAATATCTTTCCAAGCTCATATTGCAATATAAATCGCCAGATTACTGCGATTTATGGAGTAGTGTTGATGTAATCAATCCGTGACATTAACTTGGGTCTGGGGCAGAGACCGGTTAATAAAACACGTGTGGGATGGGATGGCGGCCAAGCAGAGTGCAGGTGTGTTGGTGCAGTACGTAGCCGTTCGCGGAGATCTTTGGAGAGTGCAGAAGTGGCCTATCGGAGCCCTCATAGCGCAGGGATGTCACGCTACCACGGCCGTCCTTCACACGTTCGTGGACGACCCCAATGTACGGGAGTATCTCGCGGATGTGGACCACATGCACAAGGTGGTGCTGGAGGCAAGTACTTTCATCACGTGCGTAGTAGGAAGTTGACGAGGTGTGTTGTACATACAGGTCCAAATACTGTCAGCTTTTCCGAAGTGTTAATGTGATCTCATTCCACACGAGGACCATTCATGTTGAAAGGACACGTGCTTATAGTATGGCATGCGTGGCGTAGGAAGTGTTCGTTTGTTTATTAAAGGAAACATAGTTCCTCTAAACATCTTAAGACAACCCAGAAGGATGTTTTTTTTTTAAATCCTGTTTGAAATATAGAAATGTCTTATTTGTGGCATTGTTGTCCAGACTGTGCACAGTCCTATGCTTGCTTATTTAAAAATGCTGTTCACTCCACATAGCAGGATGAGATCCGTGTATATAAACTTGACTTGAAGAAGCAATTAACTCTTTCACGGGCAACAGAGCGATATTGTGCCTTAGGTGCGATACTAAAGCCACTCTGTTTATGTAAACAGTTAAACACTTTGTAATCAAAGACACATTGATCAGTTATTTCCAGGTCATATTAGGGAAGTTGTTTGCAAACTACATTTTCCTGCAACGCGGAAAGCGTTGTACTGCAATAACTGGCTTTGCCCACAAAAGAGTTAATGAGTAAAAACTGAAACTGTGGTAGCAAAATTGAGCTATGGGCAGCTTCAATGTTGCACAGCAGAGGGTGTGTGTGTGTGTGTGTGTGTGTGTGTGTGTGTGTGTGTGTGTGTGTGTGTGTGTGTGTGTGTGTGTGTGTGTGCGTGCGTGTGTGTGTGCGTGTGTGTGTGTGTGTGTGTGTGTGTGTGTGTGTGTGTATGTGTTATGTATATTTGTGTACATGTTCGTTTGTATGTTCATATGTGGATTGTCTCTGTGCAGGTTAACGATGAAGCAGACCTCCTGGCCCTAGCCTCCTCACTCCGAGGAGGGGAGGTGGACCACAAGCTATGGATGGAACAGCCAGAGAACATTCCCACATGTCTTGCCACTAAACCTTATCCCAAATCTTGTGTCCAAGACTACTTCAAGAAATTCAAACTGTTCAAATGAGCATTGTTCAGATGATTAAAACGGTTTAGAATGCAGCCGTAGAAATTTGGCGAACAAATGAGCAAGTGTTTGCTGAGAGGTGGATATGTTGTATGCAGACATTTCTGAACACACTAAGCACAATAAGTAAACAAAACCCACATGCATGCACGCACACACATACATGTACACACTAGTGTCAGTGTCAGAATTTTGTTAACCATCTTGATCATTAATATAACCAGACCAGGCGCTCGGACTTAATGATCATTCCCTGAGCTGGCCGGCATCATTAAATCTTTTGTCAGTGTAAAAGTAACTTTGAAAAATTACAAAAACAATGCGCAAATTTTGGACAACCCGCCAGACCTGGACCAGACCGCGTAACAGTTTCTTTCTTCCAATTGCTTTCCAAACTGGTCCCTGAACACTTTAAGGTTCTGATAAGCAGAGACACGCTAGAAACAAAGCGAGCCAAACGTACAGCACGTACAAAGCTTATTGGCCAGAAGCATATATGGATCCCACAGACTTTATTATTACTCCAAAAAATTATAAACACTTTACAATAAACACACTGAGTGAAGTAACACAAACCAGCATTACATAAAATATATCTACCATTGTAGGACCTGTCCAGTGTTCGAGTTCGATTTTGACCACAGGGATAAAAATAAATATCTCTGTTCTTCTACACGCTTGACTCTTCTGCAGACGAAGAAATTCGAACCACGGAGTCAACGAATGGTCGAGGTGGGAGCATCTCCTTGGAGGAGGAGACCACCAGGATGGCCCTGTTACTGGGTTCCATAAGCAAAGAGCTGGCATTATTAAGTCCTCAGTCAGTGTAAAAGTTTTGGATCTCTATCTTCTATTGTCTTATCCCAAGGTCCATATCATTGGGTGTCAAGTTGTGCATGTATCTTGATACACTGCAGTTGAATCCTTCACCAGTTCTTTTGTCATTTGGCATGTTACGTCTAGTCTGGTTATACTGAGTATTGTCACGCAATAATTGTATCGGGCGAAAATTGTACACTGCAGTACATTTTTAGTCGCAATAATTGTTCCTCCCGGTACAACTTCGGTTGCGAAAACTGTACCGCCTTGCCAAAAGTGTACCGGGTTGTGAAACACTCCTTGTTTTCTATTTCGGTGGTTTATTATGTCCCCATCACCGTTTTAAGTGGTTGAAACTGACTGTATATAGTGCTGCACATTTATACAAGTATATCTGGTACGTGTTCGAACATCAGTGAAGTCAAGTTTCACAAATCACTTTCACTGTTATATTAGACCAAACGATTTCATCTACAAGTATCTAAACTAAACGTTACAATGCAGCAGCTCAATTGTCCACTTGCTACAAATTTGGCAGTCAAATATTGTAACTCCGCTTGTTGTACCCACTTTGCCAAAAGTGTGCCGGGTCATTTATAAAACGGTTCTTAGCTAATATTCATGCATCCTCTCGTACTTCATACTAAGCGAATTATATTTCTTTGTATCACTATACTGTAACCTATGACACAACTGTCCATTCATAGTTATTGATTGTTTAACTTTTTTTTAATGTAAGAAAAGTACGCAGAACCATGCATACACCTATGAAATTTCACTGTTACATTCGTCTAACTGTTTCATAGTGGTTGGAAATATTTGTTAGATATATAGCCTCTTTGGGGTGCGCAGAACTGCTGTTATCAGCAGAGGAAGAATTTGTAAACTTGAGACATTTGTAGTTCTGTCCACATTTGGTGAACACAAATATTGATGTCCCCAACATAGTAGCAGCTGCAAGTATTTCTACTTCTGTAGCCCAGACTGATGGACTGTGCATGTTTGTCTGCTGTAAATAACCATTCACTGATTAACTGTGTCCAATATAGCATGACATCAATCCAGCATTGTGTGCAATATATGCTGTTGTTAGTGCTCTGAATTCAATATGATCATTTTGAGAACCAGCACCAAAAATGCCAGTGCCCTAAAAAAACAGTTACCATCTCCCAAAATTCTTCCAGTGACAGCAGGAAAATGATTGATGCTATAATTAACACCGCGTCCGCGAGTAAAGTGGGTCAATTTAGGCCGTTTTTGGGGGAAGTAAAAAAAACTAAAAGGTCCGCTGATGAGTATTTTTCTTTTCAAATACAGGAATGTGGAAGTACAACTCTTGAAACAACATTGGATGCAAATTGTGAGAGATCATTCAACTTGCTGGATGCTACAAATGCGGCGATATAAAAGTGGTCTATGTCGATGAAACCATATTTCATCATAATAGAAAAACGGCAATAATCACATTGTATAAGCCAAGTTGAACTTTTAAACATTTCAATGCTTTTTCAATCATATGCAATGTATTTTATTTACTGTGTGCATGTGTTGTACCGTGTCTATAGAACGCTATACATCACGCATGCGGTTTAACTTTGTTGCTTTGCACGCTGCTTTGCGAGTCTGCATGCACACAAAATTTTTATTTTCAGGGAAACCAAGAGCTGCATTGATATAGATTACTTATGCATGCTTATGAATTTACAGTAAAGAAGGGAAGGGGTGTAAAATGATAAAATGATAAGCGTAGTACCGAACTAGTTTATTTAAAGTGCGTGCATCAAAACTGTGATAGTTGCAGCTGTTATAAATTATAATGCGAACATCGTGTAAAAGGCTACTCTACTTATTTTACAACTAGTACCTGTGATTCTATTGTTAGCGGATCTTTTAGGTTTTTAGTTTCCCCTCAATTCTGACCCACTTTACTCGCGGACGCGGTGTTAAAATGTTTTGTGTGTGACTAACATTACCCCTGATGGATCTTATCCCAAGCAACAGACACATACTTTTCTGCCAAGCCTCACACAGGCCAGTATGGAATGTTATTGCTCTCATTATCAGTGTCATCTACTTGCTTCAATGTGTTATATCTAGACTCTTCATCACAATCCACTAGCATCTTGATGCTGATTGTTTCTTTGCAGGAGATAAAATTTTCGTTTACCCTACACCCATTTGCAGAATGTGTCCAGATGCGATACTGATATTATGTTCTTCCAAGTAAATGCATGGTCTTCATTGTCTGATAAGCACCAGATGTGAAGTAGCTGGAAATTTGCTATCCACACACATGTACGTACACCTTTTTCTTAAATCCATCAAATTCTTCATGCAGGTCTTCATTTATAACAACAAAATAACCCCCAAATGCCTTCACAAGTGGTGTCTCACCATACCAAATTCTGTACTCTGCCCATAAAGAGACAGTAGCATCCTTGCTAAGTAAATACTCTCCTTTGTTTAAATCCAGTGATGTTTCCTAGTAATGAGAGATATACCTGTATTAGTGCATGTGAATAAGTAATGATCACAACTGCATCAAATATTTCATCATCTTCATGAGCATCATAGTGTAGTTCATCAGCACCACTCCCCCATAGTCGCATAAGGCTTGGGGAATTCAATTGCTCCCAAACTCTATCGCTATCTATTTTGTCCAAGTCCACTACTTCAGGTTGTTCTTTGCTGCAAGTAATCTTTCTCTTTTCTCTTGTGCAACTATCGTTACCTTTCTTAACTGGAGTACAATAAGGTTTAAAGGAGCTTCTAAAATAGTCTCTTTTGTCATGCTGATAATTTTTTGCCGCTGTTTAGCTAGCATCTCAATGTCTGTACTTGAAACTTCATTATCAATGGCAGATATTGTGGTGCTCATTTCCATATCTATTGGCATAATGGCTTTGCCCATTCATTTTTATTCTCAGATACAAATTTCATAAGCATGTTTTGAAGTGTCTGGTTGAACCTTTCTTCCAGTCCATTGCCCTTCAAAAAAAATTGAGAATTATTTGTACATGTGTATTTGTTTATGCATATGTAGAACACTTGAATGCTATGCTCACAACATAAAAGGGAGGAAAAAAGTTCATTTTTCAATTTACTTGATCATTTGCTTCAAAAAATTGCATGTGTGCACATAACACAAAGTTGTGGTGAAATATGACTTTAAAAGGCTAAGTATAGGAGAATAGTGATATATGTACTATTACAATGAGGTTGAAGTTGCATTGCGATTTAACTGCGCTGAAATTTATTTTGCAATAAAAATGTATTTGCAATACATGTAGTTAATAATAATTGCAGTGATTATTGCTCATGGTTTTGGTGGCAGTGTAGCATCAATTAAGTGGTCTAGTAATGTAATGGTTCACATGTACTATGTACTGGTATCACATTTGGGCATAATAGCATTGTTTTATACAGTATTCACTAACCTGTGGATGATATGGTGTTGTAAATATCCTTTTGATTCCTAAAGCCTTTGCCAATTGGCCATCAAGTTCATTCCTAAATTCACCTCCATTGTCAGATGTTAATACCCTTGGAATCCCCATTCTCATGAAGATCTGCATATGGAATAAATAGGTTCATAGTCAGTTATTAATCAGGCATTACCTTGCACAAGGCAGCAGAAGCGCCATCTGCATTTTTACTGGACAGTGGTACAACTTCTGCAAACTTTGAAATGTAGTTTAAAATATATCGATTGAGTGAGGTGGGCAGGGGGCCAACAAAATCTATTCCAATAAGAAACCATGGAGCCTTGACAGGCACTGGATGCATCTCAGGTGTTATTAACTAGTTGCGAGATGTCACATGTCCGAATCTTGAAAGGAGAAAAAACGTGGTCACACCAGATTATGGTAAATGAATACATACAAGGCCATTTGGTAAGGAGACAAAGCTATACACACCATTTCTTTCACATCACACCATTTCTTTCACACTGATCTCTGGCTATAATCCACTCCCATATGTCCAACCGTTGGATCGCTATGGCAGGCTGCTAAGATCTTTAGTTGCTCTTCACGTGTTCTTACAAACCTCAACTCAAGTACCTGCATTGCAACCATGCAACATTTCACAAATTAGGTATAAATAATGTATTTTGTGCCCTTACTCGATCTTCTTTTTTATTTTTGGATATACACAACACCATCGCGAAGAAAACACATCGCCGCCTTTCTTCTGATTGCCCTGTTTATCACATCGCAGGATCCGCTAGGATAACTAGACTCTTGAGGTAGAGAAAGACCGCATCCATTATTTCTCTATCGTCTACTGTAACTGAATCGTATTTCACTATCATTGCAGCGCTGTCCTCCATTTCTCTCATTCAAACATTTAAACTACGTGGCTTGAGGCGCTAATTATGTGCGGATGTAAGCCTTCATCTCATTTATTCGAGGATAACAATTCACTCTGCACGAGGTACGAGAGAATGCATGCATGATCTGAATTTTAGTTAAGAACTGTATTATAACAACCCGGTACACTTTTGGCAAGGGCGCGGTACGTTTTTGCAACCAAAGTTGTACCGGGCGGTACAATTATTGCGACTAAAAATGTACCGCCCGGTACAATCATTGCGTGACGGTGTCTCATGATGAAGGAAAGTTCGATCAATATAAAGAAATTCTGATTGCATACAAATGATTTTTAATTAAAAAAATGTTAAATATTGCAAAATTAGTGCCCGAAAATCAAATGTGTTTGTCCATTAATTGTGGCAAGTGTCATCTTCATCTGTGTTTATGTGCGCATCGTGCCTGTACATCTAAGGTTGCATTTTCGAATCAGTTGTGCGCGCCCACTTGCATGGCGCACTATATCGTACTCCTCTATACATTCAGAACGCTATATGCAGACACAAGACCGCTAACACATGAGCAGGGACGGCCAACTATTTAGAGGAAATGGGCCATACTTTCTCCATGAAAAAAAAACCTTTTAAAAAGGGAAAACTGAGTTCAAGCTGCTCAAGTGGTGAAGAATGTGGTAGATACTGCTGTGATGAGCTTGGGTTCTATCGCCTGATGTATCTCAACTCCCCGACAAGTACACCTGCATGCATGCCCACAACTGATATGCGCAGGGTTAGGTCTGGGCAGGCCTGAGGGGTCAGGCCGGCGCGATGAGTGGTTGGGGAACCCATACCAATGCAGCTAACCGGGACTTCACCAAGTGTCCCGAAGCCAACGCATTTCCTGCAATCTGATAGGCTACAATGCATTTCTGCATGTGGTACACCTGCTGCTTTAATATACATTTTAACACCGAAGATACGGGCAGTGTTACACGCAAGAAATTGGTAGCAAACAGACAGGCACCATGCCCATGCATCTATTGATATACATTCCGCAGAACCTGCGCCTACGCCTACGGCTCCCGGGTGTTCTAGGGGCTGCTTGACACAGCCACCTTCTTTGGTCTATACCATGTTTGCGACCGATGCCATTACAGAAAGTACATCGCACTGTAACATAACCAATTAAATTAATTAGACAATAACCGCGGGTGAGCAATGGTCAGTACCACACATATGTTTATGTCGTTTTCAGCGGAGGTGGACCTCAAGTTGTGCGAAAAGTGGTCAGGCCATAGCTCGAATTTCTGGCAGGTTCCTATGGCCCTGGGCCGTGCACAGTGGATGCTGCCTAATTATTTACATGACGTGTCATCACATGGGAGTGGAACCGCGGAAGTATAAGCAGGGAATTTCCCACGCGCACATCCGCCTTAATGTTGGCACCGCACGTTACCCAAGAGGAACTGAATTCGTGTTTTACGTTGAGATCATTAATGGGTATTAAATAAACAACTCGCGCTCCGTGCATTGATATCCTTTAGCAGTACACTGGTATGTAAGGCACATATACAGTGCCGTATTCACAACTAAAAACGTTCGCGTGATGGACTTTGATGTGCCTGAGGGTGCCTGCAAGGTGTGTAAGAGGAAACGTAAACCCTATAGCGGTGCAGGTGTCTTGGAGCCCTTCCATCTTGCCGTTGACTCTCATAAGCGTAAGTTTTCTAGTTCACCATATTGAAAGCTATTCGATGCATGCACCATAGATCATGCACTAATCTATTAAATCCACGCAGGTGTTTATGAATCGTGCGTTATCAAACTTGCAGGATCGTTTAGGAATTTTTACATGTACATTGATTTTCTAAGAGTAATATGGCAGAATGCTCTGATAAGGGAGATGGCCATTTTATCTTCCCTTTTGCAGCTTCTTCTTTGGTTGTGCAATACCGCAATCGAGGTTATAGTGAAATTATTCAATTAAGTACACAGCTTCAGTTTTAAGATATACCATGCAGGGGCACTTTAGCTTAGATAAATGAATCGTGGATTAGTCTCACAATTGTTTATTGTATTAGGCATAAACTTACAGTACATGTACGGCCGGTTTGCTTAGAAGTGCATGTATACGTGTATACGTCAAATTTTGTACCCTCAATGCCACTCCCAGGTGCTCACTTTTACTATGGAATACGTATTTCCACGGGATCGGACAAAGTTTTGGCAATGGCACACAAGGACGCATACGTGTCCATTATAGGAAGCAAAGCCTGTACGGGGAAATTTACTATAGTTCACAAATGGCTCGGCACGGCCCCTAGTCCTCATTACTATGATGACATCATGATTGAAAGCACCAAAGCACTGGGAGAAGTGCTTGTAGTCAACCTGTGTACCTCTAAACATTGGACATTTGAAGCAAGATCGGCCTGGTTGGTGAACTTTGTTGAGGTTTATGACGTTCAAACAAAAGAAAAGAAGGAATTTCCATGTTATTGCTGGGTAGAGGACGGGGACGGCATATATTTGACTGAAAAAAACAGGTGCGTATTGCATCGAACTAATCTTAAATGCACAACACTATTTGCAAACAGCTGCCTTTTGTAATGAAAGTAAAATTAACGTATAACAAATCATAATAATTCTATGTTAGCCATATTCAAAGATGTGAAAGGAACTCCAATCCTGCGCCATCAGAGAGAAAATCAGCTGGAGCGGCAGAGAACGAGATACAAATGGCAACATCTTGCAGACGTAGCAAAACCTTCAGGGATTGATATTGGTGTGACAAAACTTCCAAGCGATGAGCAGTTTGAATCTACTAAACAATTTAGCTTACTTCAACGTGTTCTTGAATCAAAGGGAGCATTGATGACCAAGACAGCATTTTCAGCGCAGCACTCTTTGTCTAATTATGAAGAACTGGCGCGATGCCTTAGAACAGCTGATATTCCGATATACGCTCGCTGGACAAAGGATGCAGAATTTGGCCGGCAAGTGTTAAACGGAGTTAATTCTGTGGTCATCAAGAAGTGTACAAGTTTGCCTGAAAATTTTCCTCTCCAAGCTAGCTCCGCGGAAGAAAGCCTCGTTAGAGGACTCAGCCTTCAAGATGAAATGAAGGTTAGTCAGCAGTTTATGACAATTGCCGTTCATATGACGTTGTAGTTCTCCAAAAAAAAAAAACAACAAAAAAACACGAGACAGAGCAATAGATGTAGCTGAGAATCATTAGTTATATCATGTGATTTGCGTTCATTCTAACCCATTTCAAATGCATTGATCCTTACACGTATATTCTCTCTGCTCTATATACATATTTATATTGCCTCGGTCATTGAGACATTTTCATTCTTCTGTCACAGGAACTCAGTTTAATATTGTGTGGCCTTATTTGCAATTGGCAGCTGCTTACCAGTGTCATGTCACTACACTGTCTCATTTATTAAAAAAATGATGCTGCACTGAAGGAGGGTATGCCCGTGGTATTACTAAATGTTTCCTTAACTATCATATACAGTACAAATGAGACTTGTATGTCTTATAATTATTGCAGGCTGGTCATGTATACATCTGTGACTTAAAGATGATGGATGGCTTGCCATGTAGGCCTGGTACATATCTTGCTGCTCCCATCTGCCTGCTCTATGTGAACAAAATGAAAGAGCTCGCCCCCATTGCCATCCAGCTCAAGCAGACACCATGCAGGCATGGACAATCCTATCTTCTACCCTTCCGACACATGGATAGACTGGACCATTGCCAAGCTGTACTTTCAGAGTGCCAATACCCAGGTATTAAGGCCACAATATTTGCAATATTGGCATGCAAAATGATATTAATAACCATATTAATAAACATATTCTAGCATTGATGTGAATTATTTAGAGAGATTTCTTCTTCTAGTTTCATCAGGTGGTAACTCACTACCTGTCTTGCCATGTTGCAATGGAGGCATATTGCATTGGGACCATGCGAAACCTTCCTGACTCCCACCCTGTGCACAAACTCCTGAAACCTCACTTCCAGTACACCATGGCTATCAATGAAAAGACACGGGAAGAGCTCTATAACGATGGTGGGATCATGGATAAGGCTTTGGCTATAGGGGGAGAAGGACAAAGAGAGTTGATGCGGAGAGGATGGAGGGCATTTGACATCAGGTGGACGCATATTAAACACAGCGTACATGAGAGAGGAGTGGACAGCCCTGAAATGCTGCCTGGGTATTACTACAGAGATGATGGATTGAAGATCTGGCAGGCGATTGAAGCCTTTGTTAGTGCTATCATAAGTGAATTCTACATATCTGATGATGATGTCAAAGATGACCCTGAACTCTTGAGCTGGGCTGGTGACATCAATGCCAACGGGTTCTCTGGTCACCAGGGTGCCTCTCAGGGTCATGGGTTCCCCAAAACAATCGAGAGCAGGGAACAGCTTGTTGATTTGTGCACTCTTATCATATTCACCGGATCTGCTCACCATGCTTCCACTAACTCTGGGCAGTACGATGTGTCCAGCTTCTGCCCCAATGCTCCTACCTATTTGCGCTTACCTTCACCCACAGTCAAGGGAAAGGCTGACACACAGACCTTGTTGGACACACTTCCTGACAGGGATGGGGCGACAGCCTCTGTAGCATTGTCCCATGTCTTGTCACAATTCAGCAATGATGAGGTACGATGCAATATCTGATCACCATCAGTCCACATGCATCATGCAACATATTACCATAACATATTTTGAATGCTTACTCATTTATATTTTCTTTCAGTTGCATCTCGGTGATTTTCCTGATGCAAGATTTACGGAGAAAAAGGTCCAAAATATGATTTCACAATTTAGAAGTGCCTTGTGTATCATAGAGAAGCAAATAAAGGAAAGGAATGCAGAAATTGAAACACCATACATATACCTCCTACCCAGCAGAATTCCCAACAGTATATCTATATAACCCGAAGGACCACAAGAGCTTGATCATTGAACCAAAACGTGATGCACAGATTGCAGTTAGATGCATATATGCATGCCTTCAATCAAGAGAATTTTGTTATTAATCTTTCGCTGTTACATATTGTAGCTAGAACAAATTTTTAAATGAGACAATCAAATACTCTAGCACCCTTCTTCCGACCAAACATTAGTTACATCATGATCACTGATTGTTCACCTTGGCTTATTTTTTATTGCTGTTGTGTGTTCATATAGAGATGTGTTTGTTGGAAATAAATGCCAATCTTCATTTTTATTTAAGTTCAAAACGAGTTTCAATAATTACAATAGGCAACAGTCACTATGTAGCCACACTCATTAAAAGTCTTTGTGCCAGAGTCAAAGATTGGCTTTAGTGATGTAATAGATAAAAACCTTAAACTATGTAATGTATATCATGCATCCCATGGCCTAAGATTGGCTTGAGGAGGCGTAACACATTTCCAGAGCCTTCTACGAATAGGTGTACAAATACATAGTTGCCATGCCTTTAAAATTACGTATTAAGAGAAGCAAGGCGATATCACCAGAAACCGTCGACTTTTGCCGATGATGGTATGTCATTGTGTACAGAGAGCGCAGCCGCTGATCTACAGTCTCATTCTGATCGTACATGTATGCCTGTGTGCACCAAGTTGGAGAGCGCTGACTTAGTGTAGACTAAATGGAGAGGTGTGCGCACTAACGCTGACCTACAGACACACTCTGATCAGTCGTATGCCTGTGTGCACCAACTACGTTTCTGCCTGCAAGCTATGATCCAATTAACTTTTGAATTGCTTTAATGCTTTAATATTTAGCGATACTCAATGCTTCCCCGTGTTACGCGCGGAGTGGACCCCATTTTGGTGACCGACGCCTCCTTTAACCAAACCCCTATTCTAATATCAAGCCTGACCATCTGGGATAACGTCAAAATGACGCGAATGTCTTCCAAAAATAGATTGCCTCTTCGATCCTTAATTTAGACATGCGAAATATCAACAGCATTACGGTTATAAAATATTACAATCATAAGTCATTTCTTATTTATAGCCTAATTTTGCCTTCTACAAAGGCCCTTGCATGAGTATGTCATTTCTTTGGAACATCATTATCCAGTGATTCTTCTGATTCAGTTATATTTAAATTTACTTCAATCAATCAATTTTCTTCAAATAGGACAATATTTGGGTGTAATATCTACGTACACCTTACTATCCATTTGAGTGCCTAGTGACATAAAGTTATATTCTTCCATAGACGTATGGATTCTCTACTCTACATAGATACATGTATATGTACACAAGAAAGCAATCTCGCATACCAATAGCAACGTGAACCACTGCTTAGTCTCGTACCCAGACCCAGATTCCCAAAAGCTGCGGGTGGATTACATCACGCTACGTGAAAGTGGTTGTAATCCCCCCGCAACTGTTGGGAATCTGGGTCTGGGTACGAGACTAGCCACTACTCGTGTATAACTCCAGAGGCGTAGGAACGTATTTAAGATTGGGGGGGCCGACTTTGTAACATTATTAGCTACAATTTTTATTGCCAATCACGTAGAGGGGTGTGCTTAAGGTGGCCCCATACGAAAAGTGGGGGGGGGGGGGGGGCAGTCCACTTCAGGTACGTCCGTATGGGGGGTGATCACTGCCAAAATTCACACCCCCTATTCAATTATCGGGGGGGGGGGGGGGGGGGGGTCAGTGAAGTGGGGGGGGGGGGGGGTCGTGAAGTGGGGGGGGGGGGGGGGGTGTTATGCAATGTTACAGATTGTGGCAAGGCAAGTCCAAGTTCCATTCCATACCAATCCCAATCTCATGCCATACCGTTGGAAACCAATCCTTTTCCATTGTGGGCGTATAAACAAATGGCGTCATAAACGAATCAACGTTACGTCAGCGTACGTACGCGTCCAAAACAAAACATTTGATACAAAAATTGTTGTGCAATCGGGAAGTTAATTAAGAGTGAGCACACATTCAGAACAACTTTTTCTGTTTATACGCCCACATGTGACGTTTATTTGTTTATACGCCCACAATGAAAAAGGATCGGGCATCTTAAATGCTGCAATTCATTCTCTAACAGTTCTGCTAGCCAAGGGTTCGAGGAATGCATAACATAACGCTAGCACACAAATTCCTAACGCTAGCCAAAGATTTGCCCAACGCTAGCCATAGAAACCCCAACTCTAGCGAAAGAAACCGAAAGCTAAAGAAACCCTATTCACAAACCCTAGCCAAAGCTTTCTCAACGCTAGCCACAGGCTGACGAGTAAGTAAATTCACATGTTATTGAGATAAAACATCGACCTAGTGCAGGTGCAACAAACGGCGTTCCCGGCCATAAATTCTGTCCCTATTTTTGTTGGGCCCACTTTTTACGTAGAGATGTGATCCACCCGCTGCTGTGAAAATCTGGGTCTGGGTACGAGACTACGGCATGAATGAGCTCCATCCTACACATTTGGGTCTGGATATGAGATTATAATATGGACAGCAGACTCCCTCTTTCTGATTACAGCTCTTGCTTCCCTTGCTGCAGCAGATATTTATGACGGTTCGAAGGTATAGAGTAGATTCATTTACTAGATAGATCTATGTATTGCAATTGTTCTTGTATGTATACATGTATATAGCCACTATTAGTAAGAACATTCTCTTATAAAAAGTTAGCGGTACGTAGGATACGTACAGATACAATATCCCAATATAAATGTAATGCAGTTGTAGAATCTGTAATCACTATTTTTACTCCATCATTGCATTAATAAATCCTCAGAGAATGTTTTTATGATATTGAGAATCCGCAAGCAAACATGCTGATCGCACAAACTCAGACTGATGGGGCATTTAAATAAACGTCATTGCTAGACTTTCTCTACTTTTATCTTCAAATCAGCACTGCAAAATATTTCGTGGAACGACAATGATGCTACAAAATTTCACTATGACACTTATCCATTACAACGAGGCATAATTACAATACTCTGTATAGACAAGGACTAGTAAGGGAAATATATACATGCCACAATGATCGACAAATTACTAAGAGCTATAGGTAATATATGGGACAGTGTCCAGCAAAATCGGGCTTGTGGGGTTATAATTTTATCACTATAAAAATTGCACGTTGTACTAAACAACACATCTTCGCGACGGTATTACCTTTTCCTTTCAAATTTCTTACACTTGTTCTCACACCATTTCTCTGTGTGAAAATCGATTTTTGTGATCTAGACCTTTTCCGTGCCGTGGATACAACAATCGTTAACCCTGCGGGTTAGAAATCCACATTTCTCCGCGTACGAGTGTTGAAAACGTGTCAAATTCGGATGTGCATAGAGGAGTCCTGTAGCTATTGTTTTGTTCTGTTCGTTTGTTTCTGAATCATCCGTTACGGAGATGCAGTTGAGCAAACTACAGGCACATTTTCCCGCTTGATTCGCGCCAATGATATCATCACCGCCTTCCCATTCACTGAGCGGGACGCGATTTGCCAAAATCATTGGCGCGAATCAAGCGGGAAAACGTGCCCGTAGTTTGTTCAACTGTATCTCCGTAACGGATGATATAGAATTTAACGAACAGAACAAATCAATAGCTACAGGACTCCTCTATGTGCAACCCGAATTTGACGCGTTTTCAACACTCGTACGTGGGAATTCTAACCCGCGGGATTAACTATAGTTGTATCCACGGCACGGAAAAGGTCTAGATCACAAAAATCGATTGTCACACAGAGAAATGGTGTGGGAACAAGTGTAAGAAATTTGAAAGGAAAACGTAGTACCGTCGCGAAGATGTGTTGTTTAGTACAATGTGCAATTTTTATGGTGATAAAATTATAACCCCACAAGCCCGATTTTGCTGGACACTGTCCCATATATTACCTATAGCTGTCGATCATTGTGGCATGTATATATTTCCCCACCAGTCCTTGTCTATACAGAGTATTGTAATTATGCCTCGTTGTAATGGATAAGTGTCATAGTGAAATTTTGTAGCATCATTGTCGTTCCACGAAATATTTTGCAGTGCTGATTTGAAGATAAAAGTAGAGAAAGTCTAGCAATGACGTTTATTTAAATGCCCCATCAGTCTGAGTTTGTGCGATCAGCATGTTTGCTTGCGGATTCTCAATATCATAAAAACATTCTCTGAGGATTTATTAATGCAATGATGGAGTAAAAATAGTGATTACAGATTCTACAACTGCATTACATTTATATTGGGATATTGTATCTGTACGTATCCTACGTACCGCTAACTTTTTATAAGAGAATGTTCTTACTAATAGTGGCTATATACATGTATACATACAAGAACAATTGCAATACATAGATCTATCTAGTAAATGAATCTACTCTATACCTTCGAACCGTCATAAATATCTGCTGCAGCAAGGGAAGCAAGAGCTGTAATCAGAAAGAGGGAGTCTGCTGTCCATATTATAATCTCATATCCAGACCCAAATGTGTAGGATGGAGCTCATTCATGCCGTAGTCTCGTACCCAGACCCAGATTTTCACAGCAGCGGGTGGATCACATCTCTACGTAAAAAGTGGGCCCAACAAAAATAGGGACAGAATTTATGGCCGGGAACGCCGTTTGTTGCACCTGCACTAGGTCGATGTTTTATCTCAATAACATGTGAATTTACTTACTCGTCAGCCTGTGGCTAGCGTTGAGAAAGCTTTGGCTAGGGTTTGTGAATAGGGTTTCTTTAGCTTTCGGTTTCTTTCGCTAGAGTTGGGGTTTCTATGGCTAGCGTTGGGCAAATCTTTGGCTAGCGTTAGGAATTTGTGTGCTAGCGTTATGTTATGCATTCCTCGAACCCTTGGCTAGCAGAACTGTTAGAGAATGAATTGCAGCATTTAAGATGCCCGATCCTTTTTCATTGTGGGCGTATAAACAAATAAACGTCACATGTGGGCGTATAAACAGAAAAAGTTGTTCTGAATGTGTGCTCACTCTTAATTAACTTCCCGATTGCACAACAATTTTTGTATCAAATGTTTTGTTTTGGACGCGTACGTACGCTGACGTAACGTTGATTCGTTTATGACGCCATTTGTTTATACGCCCACAATGGAAAAGGATTGGTTTCCAACGGTATGGCATGAGATTGGGATTGGTATGGAATGGAACTTGGACTTGCCTTGCCACAATCTGTAACATTGCATAACACCCCCCCCCCCACTTCACGACCCCCCCCCCCCCCACTTCACGACCCCCCTCCCCCCCCCACTTCACTGACCCCCCCCCCCCCCCCCCCCTGATAATTGAATAGGGGGTGTGAATTTTGGCAGTGATCACCCCCCATACGTCCGATATACGAAAAGTGGGGGGGGGGGGGGGGGGGGGGGGTGGGGGGGCAGTCCACTTCAGGTCCGATATACAAAAAGTGGGGGGGGGGGGCAGTCCACGCAGAAAATACGTTATCGTTAATAATACACTGTTTTGCTAACCGTTACAGTATTGCAGAGCGCGCGTAATGAAGTAGACGAAGACGTAATATGGTGACGTGAGGTTACGGATACTAAGTACCGGTGAGTTAAACTAAACTAAAGGAATAACATTGGGGGGGCCGAAGTATACGTCGGCCCCCCCACCTATAAGATTGGGGGGGCCAAGGCTCCTACGCCTCTGAACTCGATGAGAAAGTGCCACTGCAAGAAAAATGTGAAGATCACCTATCGTCACCCGTAGTAGGATTAAAATCGATTGACGGTCGCACGATATTTTATCATTGGGGTGAGTTCACTCCAACGAGGGAGCGCTTTTATTGGTGTGAAGTATTCGTGTGACTTCACTCCGCTATTCGTGTGACCTTCACTCCGCTATTGGTGTGACTTCAGTCCGTTATTCGCGATCGTGTGTGCATGACTTAATTCACACCGCTTACCATCTCCCAAATTCCACATACTCCACGACATCATATGCATATGGTATTAAGTTTGGTCCAGACTAACTTTGAAGCGATTCTCTCCTATATACCAGAGGTGAGACATTACATATACGTGTGTGTGTGTGTGTGTGTGTGTGTGTGTGTGTGTGTGTGTGTGTGTGTGTGTGTGTGTGTGTGTGTGTGTGTGTGTGTGTGTGTGTGTGTGTGTGTGTGTGTGTGTGTGTGTGTGTGTGTGTGTGTGTGTGTGTGTGGTGTGTGTGTGTGTGTGTGTGTGTGTGTGTGTGTGTGTGTGTGTGTGTGTGTGTGTGTGTGTGTGCGTGCGTGCTTCAGCTCCTTTCTGGCACACTAGATTAGCAAGGAGCCGTGCGGCAGAGCCATGGCCTCGCCCACAGGCAGACTGCGATAATTGATTTGAATTTTCTCACGTGTGAGTTCTAGGCATCGTCCTTTAAAATCGGAGGGGGCTTTCGTACTGAGCAAGTTGCTTCCATTGGAAAGAAGGGCTGTTTTACCGTTGACTGATGAATTTTGATCGCTAACGTTGCAAAATGGTGACCGAGTGGATCGAAGTTCGGAACATTCGGCCTAGACGCGATAGTTACATAGTTGAGCGTAGCCCGACCTTCGCGGGTCGGGCTACGCCCAACTAATAGTTACAGTGGGCGCTGGAGAGCGAATAAGTTGTGGAAAGATTGTTCTTGTATATAACTTTAGGCAGTAGAGATCGTCTCTGCGAACTCAGAAGTACTTATCATTTAGCACTCGCTTGTTTTAAATAAGACATCTGTCTTTGCTGTTGATATTGGTGCGCGTGTATTGGAATCGTTAGATGTTAGGGGAGTTTTTCCGTTTGCGTGAGTGTGTAGAGCGTTTTATGCTTACAATGTAGACCTAGTAAGAGGGTGTACGGTAGTTTGAAACGTATAGGCGTTACATAAAGCTTTCTTCCTTGGTCAGAATGAATGATATTAAGAATAGCAATCGAGAAAATTCAATTAACTCTCCTTTCTGATGTTAGGTTGGACACTGCAATTGCTTCTACCCACTTTTGCCAGTTAATGTAGAAGGGCACAACAAATAATACTGGATTCTCGAGTACAATTTCAATAATGCCCATTGACAGACTGCTTCATGTTTCTTCAGCATGTGTGTAGTGAACTACAAGCTGACCGTTGGAACATGAATCATGAGCAGGAGCCATCACTGAAACAAAAGCGGACCATAATGTGTGAGTGCGTGTCTGTGTATTATGTGCTTGTGGATTTTAACAGTGACCCTATCAATTAACTATTCTGTATGAAGCTGTGTGTGTGTGTGTGTGTGTGTGTGTCTGTGTGTGTGTGTGTGTTGAGAAGATCTGTGTGTGAGTATTTGAGTAAAATTAGTGAATTTTGCTCACTCCATTTCCAGCTGCAGATTATGTCAAAGCAAAGTTAATTCTTGTCAGGGAGACCTTGGGCGACAATTAAAAAAGGTATGATACAAGGAGCGATGTGTGGGGGTTTAAATTCATTCTTGTCATACGCCTGCA
Source organism: Ephydatia muelleri (assembly GCA_013339895.1). NCBI lineage: Eukaryota > Metazoa > Porifera > Demospongiae > Spongillida > Spongillidae > Ephydatia > Ephydatia muelleri. The sequence goes on from JABACO010000005.1 coordinate 8,143,007, forward strand.
GCTTGTGTGTTTTTGTGGAGAGGTGGGTTACCTCCTAATAATGCTAATTCAACTCTAGATTTGAAATCAATGGGTCTCGAATTGAAAGCTATTAAACCTAATTATTGGATCACATGAATTAGACTTCACCTAATGTCTGTGTGTTGTGTGCTTGTAGATTTTAAAAGTGATCCTATCAATTAAAAATCCTGTATTAAGCTCGGTGTGTGTTGTGTGTGTGTGTGTGTGTGTGTGTGTGTGTGTGTGTGTGTGTGTGTGTGTGTGTGTGTGTCTGTGTGTGTCTTGTTTGGACCTTTTTTATTTGGGAGCTACGAAAATACATCATAAAAATTGAAATGCAAGGGTCTCTTTAAAACCAGAATTATTGCATCACATGACTAACTTCTAACCTTTTGTGACCTTATCAATAACTATCATGATTTATTTCACTATTTTTAAAAATATTTAATTACATAGTACATCTTGGGTTGAGCCTAGTTTGAAGATTCGAGCTTCATATGGTGTTTCTGCATTTTTATGTAATGGTCTGAAGTCGATAATGTTGGGCACCATGATATATTAAAGTTTTTGGGCTTTTGATGTCACTGGTCTTTTATGTAACTCGCATGGAGGGCTAGAGTCTTTGGGATGACTCCGTATCGATTCACCTTCTGGTCATGGGTCGAAATCGTGAACTGAGAACGACAGGAACTAAAGTCCGCGACACCATCGAGGAAGTAAACGTTAATGGCCTCTTAATGAATAACATTACATTCATGCCCACAATACCACAATGTGTAGAAATCTACCAGCTATGTTGGCTATATAAAGGAACCTTGTGCAGCTTAACAATTAGTCAAAAATTTCAAGTTAACAGGGGGTACTTTTTAAATATTTATTCAATTCGACCATAATTTTGTACCGCATCCAAAATAAAGAATCATATTTTGATTCTACGCATACTGATACCTCTAAATATAAAATATCTCGTCTTCTGCTTTTACACTGTCTGTTTGATTTTCAAGAATATGGGAAAGTTTCCGAGAAAAGGGACCTAGCGTGTATTATAAAAAAGCATAATAAAAATGCCTTACGTTTGAAATGCTATAACTTCCGAAGGGTTAACGCTATCGTCTTCCTATATTCAGCACTTCATACTACACCATTTCTCTATGGTAGAATACATTTTGGGATCTTGAACATGCTCCATGCCAGTATCGCGATGTCCGATACCCCAAGGGGTTCAAACCCGCCATAACTTTCTGTAGGAGTAATCAAATCGCTTCAAATTCGGTTTGTAGGTGGAGAGGTCCTATATCTATCTATTTGTTCTGTTCGTTAATTTTTATGCAATCCGTTACGGAGATACAGTTGAACAAACTACGTGCACATTTTCGCGCTCGTTTCGCGCCAATGATTTGGGCAAATTGCGCTCCGCTCAATGTATGGGGAGGCGGGGATTATTACATTGGCGCGAATCAAGCGGGAAAACGCGCACGTAGTTTATTCAACTGTATCTCCGTAACAGATGGCATAAAAATTAACGAACAGAACAAATCGATAGGTATAGGACCTCTCTACCTACGTACCGAATTTGAAGCGATTCATTACTCCTACAGAAAGTTATGGCGGGTTTGAACCCGGTGGGGTATCGAACGTTGCAATACTGGCAAGGAGCAAACTGTGCAAGATCCCAAAAAGTATTTTACCATAGAGAAATGGTGTAATATGAAGTGCTGAAAATAGGAAGACGATAGCGTTAACCCTTCGGAAGTTATAGCATTTCAAACGTAAGGCATTTTTATTATGCTTTTTTATAATACACGCTAGGTCCCTTTTCTCGGAAACTTTCCCATATATTCTTTATCTTTTAGCCTCATTACTGGTGCCATCTTTAGACTGTGTAAACAAACACTTCTTGCTAAAATAACTGTTCTGAACCATAGTTTGCTTAGTGTTAGAGAAGGGCCGCTCCTTGTACCTTATTTGTTCTTGCGCCCAGAGGCCCTTTGTATATGACTATTGCGCTTTTGTGATACCATTTGCCTTTGTTCTTGTTGCGCCCAGAGGCCATTTGTACGCTATTATTCGTTTGAGTTATGTAAACGTTTCGAAGTGTTTCTTGTGAATTTCATTACGCGCTACTTGTTAATTATCATGAATAATAGTCTCGCTCATTAGTATTCAACTCACTGAATTTTTAATAATACGAGATGGTCTGCGGAATATAATATGTCTAACCTCTTTTTTAGACCCCACAGACACCTTTTATTTTAAAAAAAGAGTGCATAATTTTTACTTCCTCGATGATGTCGCGTACTTTAGTAGTGCGCCTGGCAGCCACAGCAGGCCGTATTGGTAATACTTCTTGGTACCTGTAAGTGCACGCTACACCAAGCCAGAGCTCTTGTCTGAATCTCTAGTCAGTTAGTGTTGGAAATGATTGGATCAAGAACTAATGTGTTGGAAGGCAATGATGCATCACAAAAAGATGGTTTGATCAGAATAGGATAAATCAGAAAGAACTGTCTAGCATTCCCTGGCGATCTCTTCGAGGTGCCCATATTTCGCTATAACTTAGTCATTCTGGTAGTATTATTGAATAAAGACACCTAGAATGGCATGTGCATGCGACTGTAACGTAGTTTTGGGCTGTTAAAAATCTTTCAAGACAATTGGATATAGTCCTACTTGGTTACAAATATGTGCATTTAGATCTGTGGTTGGTGCAATTGTTGCAAGATTACACGTTTCACAAGCCACTTTGATACCAACTCGCAGATGGAATATGAAATGCAAGAGTGCATTTGGCACATTACAAGTTGTTCAAAACTCAAGTAGAGAGATTATGAAACTAACGCCACTGGAGATACCTACGTCTCTTTTGCGACAACCACAGGATGGCAATTCCAATTTCCAATCGCGTATAAACAGACCTGTGATGTCAAACAACACAAGCTTGAATAAAACCCAAAAGGGTGCAGAAGCTATGCATTATCTTGAATTTGTCTTGATTATAGTAGCAGCTAAAAAAAGAGAAAGTAGTCAAACGAACTTCATTTTGCTGTTGTTTACAATGATTTAAATTAGTCTTTTCCCATGAAAGTACCATTAACTATACCGTATCAAGCCTTGTTGTGCATGTGGGTGTGTGTGTGTGTGTGTGTGTGTGTGTGTATGTGTGTATGTGTGAATGCTTTTGTTTGTTTGGAGCTTGTGCATTTTTGTGAGAGCTATGAAAATACATAATTAAGGTTGAACTTCATATCAAAAAACAATGAAGTCATTCATTATATACAAATACACACTCAACTACAAAATTATGTATGTCAGAAGCAATAAACAGAAATGGAAAAAGTGCTTATCATTATCACCTATAGTTTGAACATATTTTCAAACGTAGTCAATTCTAAATGCTACATAACTGTTTATTGAATATAATTATGATTCCCACACCCAGTGTCCTAAACCATGCACTGTTGTGCAGCCAGGGTGTCTGGAGCCCCCTCCCCCAAAACTGCAGCTTTTCAACCTGAATGCAGATAATAGGTTTTATAATTAAGAGTACATGTTGAGCATTCATGCAACATTAGCACTTAACCTACAGTGAGTCTCATTACCTCACCCATGTGTTCTTCATGAGCACATACACATTGCTTGTATATCTGATACACAACATTTGAAAGACAAGCTTGAAATCTCTATCTAACACTCCCTCCTCCGCTTGACATTTTTTCCTATTTGGTGTGTGGTGACATGGAAGAGGCGTTGCCTGCATTCAAGGGACTGTGGACCGGGTGATTGCTCCGGTTCACTGCAAGCTAGGGAGATGATGGAGGTATGTGGTAGACAGAGGGGAGATGGGGATGTGAACTCACAGCTAACACTGATTGCAAAGGTTCAATTCCACTAGTGAAGGTGTTATTCAGTAGTATTCTCAATGGCTTCATAGATATAACCATGTCAAAGGTACTCCCCCCCCTCTCCCCTCCCTCCCTCCCCGGATTAGTGTCTAGTTCAAAGCTTAGGATTATTTACATAATACAAAACAAATGGCACACAATTGTGATACGACTCACTGTTGCATTTGCATCCATGTGTATGAGTGAAGTAGCGTCATTTTTCATTGCGTAGGGTCAGCTGAACAATTCAGTTTCACAGAGAATGCTGTATCCAAGAGGGACGGTAAGTCAAACTGCATACTTTTATCTTCACCTCCCACACCTAGTTCAGGCTAATCTTCTGAGCCCTGGCGTCTCATATCATGACGTTCAAGCCCCACCAGGTTGATGGCTATAACCTTGTGAGGACATTTGCAGCTGTCCATATAGCCAGGATGGGCAAGGTGGGTGTGGTCAAGTATTAAGTGCACTGTGCTGTTGTTGCTATTAGTAAACCTGCCACTCTACTTCCTTTTGGACTAGCTGGTTCCATGCCATCATTCAGGAGCATGGCAGAAACCATCATTGGACATTATTTGGGTATGTCCAAGTGTATGTATGTTTGGGTGGTAGGTGTATTAATATTAAATTCATACAGACCCATTCATGTGTAACCAGTTAAATTCCAGCCGATTTTGATTTCAGTGTTATTTATTAATACAGAAAAATAATGATTTGAAGATCGACTGAACAGCAACATGGATGTGTGTGGGACACAGGCCTGTCATACAGCCTCCATGAAGGAACACTTGCTATTTTGTGTTATAAACATTCTTTTTCGTACTGTATTGAGTATTGCAACATATAATGAAATACATAATACATATAAACATACTAATGCATACATACATGATAAGGAACAATTACACGTACACAATGTTACATTATTTTATGTATTTTTATTGTAAATTTTACATACACCGAACAGCACACCAACAAAATCAAAGTCACAGCAGCAACCACCCCACACCCACACACCTCAACCCCCTCCTCTGAATGCCGAAACCTTGCATGGGAGAGCAAGGCTCTAGCGTTGGCTCTCACGAGCGAAAGTTTAGCCTCTGGTAGACGATGGTGGTTGCCTGAGATTTGCGACATCCCATTTGGATGGCCAGACGTGAGAAGGATTGTTGTGCTTCCATGCCCCAGCATCCATACGACTCCACAGCTAGGGGAATGCACACCCATCCAAGCTCAGCACACTTTGAGTCATTGGCATTATGCTTTCTCGCCTCAGCAACCAGAGCAGAAGACCCACACATCACCCCCGCTTCAGTCAAAGTGATTGGGTTAAGCGGTGAAGTGACAGTGAGGTCAAAAGCAGCAGGTGTTGACTACACCACGCAAAGAGGAACAAATAGGAGTGGGTAGATGGACCTGAGCAGCATCAAGTAGATGCTGAATGCGAAGCCCTGAAGGGCCGCAGGCTGTACCTTTGGGGAAGGAATGGAGAACTGACAAAATGTTAAAGCCATGTGGCAACACGTGATTGACAGGAGGACTCGCAGAGATGGGCAGGGAAGGATGGGGACCTCTAGGATGCTTCTGCCGGAGCAAATCCCAAATCTCTGGGGTATTTGGGTGTGACACCTGGTGACACAAGGGCCTGGCAAGCTTTCCCTAGTAACTCCTCTCTACTCAGACCCATAGCCGAAGAAACTTTCTTTTTGGAAATATCCACCTGAGAATTTTGCTTTTGAGGAGGAATGACAGGACGCTTGTTTATTCGGTTCCAAATGATACCACTGTCACCTTGGGACCACAGGCTGCATAGCTGCTCTATCGATGGATGCTTACAGTGACGCCCACCCCGCCTAGAAGCTCGCAGCACACATTTGGGGAGCATAAAGAGCCTCAGCCATGCCTCCTCTGAGTTCTCATAGCAGATTGATTTCAGGACATCTGACAGGACACGAGCAAAGGCAGGCCTGGCCTTGTGGGGAATGTACACTGTTAAAAAAAAAGGCCCGAGGGGTGTTAGGTTTGAGGGGTGTTACAGCCCAAGGAGTGTTATGGCAACACACAAGGGTGTTGAGCTGACATCTTGGGGTGTTGGCAGGCTACGTTAGGGTGTTAGGAGCAACCCCCAGCAAGGGTGGGGTGTTAGGCCGTTTTAAAGGTGTGTTGTCATAACACTGATTTACCGCATTACACCCCAGTAGGATAGTTCCCATGCAGCCTTGTTTAGTAATTACTTTCTGACGGAGAGGGCGTGGTTTGGTAGATGATAAGACTATGATGGCAGCTGTGACTTCGTAGTTGGAGGTGATACTGGACTTCAAGTGGTATGCACGCACACATGTGACACAACGTACCAGTACAAAACGTCTACCATAGGCTGGCTATCGCCCGTGCGTTGGTGACCCGAGTGGCGCGTGCGCGTGTGGATATCTAGTAAGTATACTAGTAGGCCTACACGCTGCTTTTTCAACATGTAATTACCGTATACATGCATGTAATCTCGATGTGCTTATGAAGGCTTGCGTGCAATGTTCATGTATGTGCACTGCTGTGTGTATAGTTCGCTAGCGTGTTGTAGTACCCCAGTATGCTGCTAAATGTCAAATTTGATGCAAGCTTGTTTATTATCCTGCATGCCACTTTGTGCTGAGAGTGAAGGTTAAGTACAATGGCAGTGCTTGTGTGGTAACAGTGACTGTGTATTAAAATTCATCTGGATTCTATTTAGATCACACCCTAGTAAAATGGCATGGGAACATATACATTATTACTCACAAGTATTTATTATATGTATGCATGTAATATCACATATAGCTCAAGGAAGCAGCATATTGCATGACATCTAGCAGAAAGTATGTAGGTAGTCCTTTAAAAAATATTTAACAGACCTGTTGCAGCTTGAACATTGAGTGTATGCTAAAAGTGTTCATGCATTCATGCGGCTACATATGTCTATATACCACATGCAGATCCTGATAGCTATCGTGAAGAAATATGCTGGATGAATGAATGCTGTCAAACACTTGTAAGGGTAGGCTAAAGTACTTCACTAGTGACAGTGTTTGAACCCTTTTTGTAGGTACAGTGTTGTTGTGGGATTAAATATCATTTTTGTGACATTTCGGTAAAAATGTATGTCTGGTTTGGTGTAATGACTGATACGAGATAAATACAATAACTATTAATTGTTTGACAATGTCCATATGCATGCACATGTTTGCATAACAGATGCACTTATACGTACAAATTTTTACACGAGCTGCACACACATACACATAACCACACACGCGCATGCATGTATACACACGTACACACATACATATGTACTCACACACAAATACACATAACCACACACACATGTATACACACATACACACATGTGCGTCACACACATGTACACACACACATGCCACACATACACATGCACACATGCACACACATGTGCACACACACAATGCACACATGCACACACGCTGCACACAAACATGCACACACATGCACACACACATGTACCACGTACATGACAGACTCATGCTAACATATGAACACATACACACACGTACAGACACATACACACACATGCACACACATGTGCACACACATACACAACACACACGTATACACATGCTAACACACACAATGAACACACACAATGCACACATGCACACACGTGCAGACATACACACATGCACACACATGCACACACATGCACACACAAGCACACTCCATGCACACATGCACACATGTGCAGACATTCACACATGCACACACATGCACACACAAGCACACACACATGCACACACATGCACACATGTGCATGACAGACACATGCTAACACACACTTACACATATGAACACATACACACACATGCACACACAATGCACACATGTACACATGCATACGCAGGCTCATAGGCAGGAAGTCTGGCAGGGGGGGGGGTCGATTAATAGGACTGCAGGACTGTTGGGGTAGGGAGGTGGGCCTCACATTTAGCCAAATATGAAAGAGGGGGGAGGGGGGGGGCCTCACAATCAGGCATCAAACAAGGGGGATTGACCAACCCCCTGGCTACAGGCCTGCATTACACACATGGCACACATGCACATACACACATACACACGAATTCACACACACAATGCACACATATTAACACACATGCACATGTGTGTATGTGTATAATTCATGTGTGTATGTGTATGCATACATGTACACACACATTCACACATACACAGAAATACTGTTGGACAGCAAATACACTCTGAGAGAAGTGCACTTTTTGCAATTGGAACTACTCAAAAGTCCTGTATAGCTTTCCTCACATTTGGACAACTCTATATCTTAGACATCCTGAATACCTACAGTGTACCCAAGCTATTTGTGTCCTTTCTTGTCATCGTGAGACATGTTGATTATCCACAATTGTAACAAATATACATGTAAGTTCATGCTAAAAATATATTTCGTTGCGCATGCGTGACCTTTAGAAACACGTTCTGTTATTTATGAACAGGTAAGTTCGGTGTTACACGACTTTTTGGTAAGCTATTTGTTTCCTTCCAGCGTTGAGCGATGCATTTGAGTAAGACGAGTTGAGCGCTTTGAAGAGAGTTCATCGAGAACAGCAGTTCGCGATCGGACCGGAATGCCTGTTTATACGCTCTAGCTAAGGAAAATTCGGCTACTACTGTGTGCTGCGCTACCCACTATAATGAGCCACTGCTTAAGGCAGGTAAGTACCTTGTCGCGAACGCCCTTACAAAGGTCATATGACACGCTGGCTCTAACAAGCCTTCGAGGTAAGCGTAACAATCGGTACGATTGACGTTGTTATTGTCACCGATCTGCTTAGCGAACATGACTGTCATCGGACTGATGGCTGCACCCAAGATTCAATTAAAAAGGTTAGACATGTCTCATATTGGAACCTGACCGTTATATATATGCATGTGTTTCCTTCATTTGTTTAGTGTCCGAAGCATGCAGAGAAACACTCCAGGACTACTCGATCGTCGTATAGGCCCTAAAGACATGTTTATAGTTTTGTTGTACATGTATGTTTGTATTTGTTGTCAACTTTTTATTAAAATCATCAACTGTTGTTGTATAGTTTATTAAGATCAATTTATGTTGTATCGTAAGATTACGGTGCATGCACGAACTATTGATGCCTTTGTCAACACCCTATAGAGTATACTGGCTACACTTCAGGGGTGTTGGCTGTAACACTCCTGAGCGGTTACCACTACACTCCATGGGGTGTTATTCCTAAACAGGCGTACGAACACCCCTAAGTGTGTTGTGGCAACACCCTTTTTTTAACAGTGTAGTGAATTGTTGGACACTGTAGTTCACACACAACATCAAGTGAAGGAAGTGCATGAATTGGATTTTCAGAAGGACTGGAGTCAGCAAGGGAACTAAGAAGGGAACTACGACAACCTGAGACATTCGTGGGGCACTTCTCCAGATGAGATGCAAAGTGGGACACTGCTACAAGACGGAGACAATGGGTGCAGACAGAGAGGTCTTGTTCCTCTAGCCACCACGTAGGTACTTCACCAGGAAAAAACCCTTGAGCGTGGAGATTCATGTGACTTTGTCACATGGTGGGTGCAATGTACTCCTGGCATCCTGCAACTATACACTGTTTCCTGTGGGCGGTAACTAGAGGTGGCCCTGGAAGACGGGCCGACCGTGCTGATGGAGCATTTGTCCGAAAGGGCAGGGACGGGACTGAGGGCTCGGGGTACGCAACTTGGCATGGAAGATCAGAAAACGCTTGCCTTGATGTCGAGAGTGGTTGATATGGGCCTGGAAACGGTAGATATTGCAATGGAGAGGAAGAAGATGAAGGCGGCGTCTGTAAAGCTGGGAGGGCGTTGGCAGAGATAATATATATATTATCTCTGGCGGTGGGATCAATCCCCATTTACGGCCCCCTAGATTCCGTAACTATGCAGATTAATTAGCATCAATTAACAACTCGTTAACATGTACGTTTCGCGGGACACTCAAAACATGCCGATCTCGTCAATCTAAGCTATAAAGAATATCAGTAAAAAACATAACTCATTTCAAACTACATATTGCAAACTAATGTCTCTCAACACAGAGTTAAATGCTTCTTGGGAAGTGCTTCCATATCGCTCCCTCCACATAAATTCATCCAAGTAGCTTGGTAGTTGAAGACTGTTCACACCTTTCATAGATTTAAACCGTTTCTTTACCCTGTTCCAATAGCTCTCTATGTGCTGTGTATGAACACCTGTAGTCGGGTTAACGAATTCCACACTGTGGTTGACTGGGAAGCAGCTGCGGCCGTGAACCAGCTGGAAGAGGTAATAAACCCAGTGCTGCGGTGGAAATGGCTGTGAATTTGATTGCGTGAGGCCTTCACACAAATGATCGTCAGTTAGGGGAAACACCGGCTGCGATGAAAATGGCAAATCAGAGTTGTGTAGCGAAGCAACCAGAGGGGCGCCTGAATTAGAACACCGGTTCCGCTTCGAAGGCTGACAGCTGGAACAAGAGCGGCCTGCTTTAACGCACGCACAGGATTTGCAGCGAGCATTGACTCCGTTGCAAGCGCAACATCTAGACGTCCCAGAGTGTCGTTTAAGCATTACTCCATTTTTTAATTATTTTCTTTTCTTACGATTAATCAAATAACATTACACAAAGTATGATACACCACATCAAACACTACGCATCTATATCCCCCACCCAGAACAATCCCCCCAACTTTGAAGCGCCCAGTCTAGCGGTCGCAGACCCACATGGCTATTTGAAAAAGGATCCTTGCAGCCCTTGACCACAGATTTCGCGGGTAATTGCTCGCTCTTCCACGGAGCTATTCAGCGCCATAATGACGCCTTTCACCTTCCTATCCGAGCGCACCACTTCCTCCTCGTCACCAAGCCACTTCAAAGTAGAGAGTCGTTCCAATACATGCCCACCACAGGGGAATATCACCACTTCAGCCAGACACAGCATGTAACGTGAGGTGGCCAGCCTACACGCACATATGCAGCGGACTGCTAACTGTTGTTGAAGTTTCGTGTCTTCACTTCAATCGTTGAACTTGTCTTGCGCGCGTCCAAAAAATTTTCATTTTTTATTGAGTATTTTTTTATTAATAATAACACAGTACATAAACATTAAACAAACAAAATACACATACAATCGGATCTTGCTCTACGACAGTGGGATAATTCTAGAAAGGATGGCTGTAGCATTGGCACGAACTAGATGGACATTAAGCCGGCCATAAATGTCATTCAGCACAGGGACTTGCATGTAGAGGTGGCGAGTCTGGAGGCGATTGATGAGATGATAGAAGAGGCCTCATCGCCCCAAGCTCCATACGATTCTGCCACCATGGGGACACATACCCATCCAAGTTCCAAACATTTGGGATCATTAGCTTGTTGATGTTTCCTCGCCTCTGTGACCTGAGCAGCAGACTTGGCCAAGATTCCCGCTTCCAAAAGGGTTAAAGGGTTTAGCGGAGAAGTGATGGAGACATCTAGTGCTGCTGGTTTGCTAAAGAACCAATTGGATAAGTAAGAGTCTTATTGTGGTCATGGGTGAGATTGTTGCCCACTTCCACCTGAACACCTATGTGTGCACGCCGACAGGTCTCCACCAGGATATCTCTGATCTTGTTGTGGCGGGAGACCACATCTCCGCCGTATTTGCAGGTGACTGCATGGTGGCCAAGGTGATCAAGTACACCGGGGCACAGGGTACACTGGGAGTCCTCTGAAGTATCAAGGCCAAGCCACCACTTTACAGCAATCTGGAAAACAGGTGGATCTAGATGGAGTCCAAGGCCCTCAGAGGGAGTTACAGACAGCCAGGCTGAAGCATTGGGTGAAGAAATCAGTGGACAATAGACGGGCTTTGAAGATATAGTTATCAGGTTGTTGAATAGATGGTCATCAAATTTGGAAGACAGTGTTTTCTGAATAGGAGGGGAAAGAAGAACTAACTCAACATTAATGGCTTCTACTGGAAAGACTTATTTTTGTTTGACTTAATATAATTATAATTCTGGTTATTAATACTGGCTCTGCGATGGACCATTAGACGGTGTGAAATCACCATTTTTTTTTTAAAGAGTGATTTCACCGTTTATATATTCGGTGTGAAAGTCACACCTGATTTGGAGTGCCTATTGGCTGCGAGCCGTCAACCCCCAAACGGGTGACCTTCACACTTTGCAGATGAAAGTGACGACGTTCAGCTCATGGAGAGCTGAACGTCGTCACTTTCATCTGGCACCACTGACCTGGGGGACAGTGCAATAACATGCTTCGTGTTTACTTTGTCCTAGCTTTTCACCTCTCTCACATTGACAAACACGATTGACTTCACTCGCCATTCTTATTGCACAATGTGTTAAAATACAGAACAAGCTAGGCGTTAATAATCTGTCGGCCCCAGGCTCTCGGATATGGCCCGATATGCTATCATTTATCCGAATGTGATCCGATCCTAAAACCTGCAGTCCCTATTATATCTGAATCCCATGGCATTTCGGGTCAGATATCCAAAATCAGATCCGCGATCATTTGAGCTCTACGAGCCACAAAACTACAAACTACTGGAGTATGATAAGGATGAGCACTGCTTATCCTTTCAAAAATACACTCATGATTCACCAAGTGTTGCAGGCAGAACGTTCCTTTTCCATAGTTTGTGTCATGACGTCAAGTCCAACTGTGTCCACCTTTCCTTCGACTCAATTTTTTTTTCCAGGTGTTTTTAAAAATATGAACTCACCTATTGCAAAGGAATTCGGATTTGTAGGTTATCTGTCATAGACATCTTTTTGTTACTTTTCCGCTTGCTCAATAGCCTCTTTGCCCGATTTCTGCTCAGACCCTGCCCTAGGCTTCCATTATTAGCGTACTCCCAATCACCTTGGCGTTGCTATACTTCCTTTGTTTATGCAGCAAGGAAAGGAAGTGAGGGGCAGGAGAAGGGAACAAGCTTAAACATAAGGATTAACTATTTTGAATGGAATAAGTATAATTTTTCATCGATACACTGATGTACAGGTAGTATATAATAAATAGCACTCACTGCATGCATATAATACGATGCACACAACACACAACCAAACAAGTGTCTGTACATCAGGCAATACACTGCCTAGCTTTGCCAGCAATTCTGGCAAACCATGCTTTAACACAAAACATGTGAATAAATGTGTGTTATCGGAAATGTTGAATAGTTATTACATGTACTATATTACCCACTCACACACTATACTTTCGCACATGCGCTGTATTACCACACATCACACAAAGATTCGCGTGATAGACAACTGTCTACTGATCAGCCACAGCCCATCCTATTTCAGGACGTAAGGCCAGGGTACTTGGGTCTTGGCTAACAGCCAAGAACCCAGAATAGAAGTTCATTGGGTACTCGGTGCCATAGTAATCCCAAATGAATGGGGTGGAGCAGAGGCCTGGGGGTAAGCTGTTACTAGTCAAGCCATGAAACCTTGCTTCATCACTACTACGCCATACGTTTAGGAAAGGGTTCCTGCTCTTGTCTTCTCCAATATAGGGGAAGAGTGTACATATCCATCCGGTGATGTAGGGACCACCTGATCCACCATTTATTTTATAAATGGATGACCAGAACTTTCGGTCCACTCTACCTGAAGCAGCCTCCACAAATTGGTCCAACACAGTACCCAGCTCATCAGTCCACCACGACAGGTCGAAATCTCTCAAAGCCATTGCCTTTTCCTTGAGAGCTGTCCAGTCTCCAATCTTTCCTTCCAGGGTAATCTCCGGAATACCGCAAAAGGTACGCACACGGTATTGGAAGTACTCTTTAAAGGCGTCCATGATCACCAGCTGTGCCGCTGCTTTCTCGACCGGACCCGTTGTTGTGAAGGACGGAGTCAAAGCTCCGTGTACTTTATCTCCGACCTCAACTTGGATTTGGGCCGAAAAGTTACCAAAAACCTCAGGCCAAGGGTTCGAGGAAGACCCTTTGATGAAGTCGTCACGGCGGATCTTAAGCTGTTTCTTCCCTTCGTGTTTAACGAAGAGGTGGCGTAGCTTCTCGGCGTTAGAGTTGACGTGCGTAGCAAATCCTTGTGCTATACACATCCAAATGACGTCAGGTGTCAGGACTAACGGATAGTGATTCGAATATGCAGTGTGAACAGTAGCCAGGAACTTATTGTCGAACGAGCCGACTCTCACGATCTCTTTTTCTGTGCGGAACAGAGCTTCACATTTCACTTTTACTCTCTCTGTGACTTGCTGTTCGACTGTTGATCGCTCCAGTTGTGTTGTGTCTCGTTCGACTTTGTCAACCGTAAAGGTCCGCAGTTTACCAGCGCCCTGCTCCATCGCCGTTGTAGAAGACAAAATGAATACGAACCGTTTCTTATATCAGAGATAATATAGTAAGGGGATTCAGTCACGTGCACTATACCTAGTGATAATCACACCTCTGAACTTGTGAAAAGTGGAGAGGGACTCTGAGATTTTCGCTTGAATCTCTTAAAAGGTAAAACAAAACGTTGCAATAATGCGGTCAACGAATAGTTGTATGAATATTGGTTTGACTTTTGTATTCTTTTTACGTTAGCCTAATGCATAGCCGTTAGTTTTCCGCTTCAAAGTAGTGAAAGGATGGATTTCTTTTTGCCCGGGTAACCGCTCGTTACGTGGTAAAGTTTTAGCCTCGCTTTTGTGCTTTAAGTGCGGAGTGGACCCCATTGTGGTGACCAACGCCTCCTTTAACCACCCCCCTGATTCTAATATCAAGCCTGACCATCTGGGCTGACAATTTCTTCTCGGCATTTTGGTTTGGTGTAAGGGAGCCAGAGGATAACGTCAAAATGACGCGAATGTCTTCCAAAAATAGATTGCAACTTCGATCCTTAATTTAGACATGCGAAATAGCAACAGCATTACGGTTATAAAATATTACAATCATAAGTCATTTCTTATCATAAGTCATTTCTTATTTATAGCCTAATTTTGCCTTCTACAAAGGCCCTTGCATGAGTATGTCATTTCTTTGGAACATTATTATCCAATGATTCTTCTGATTCAGTTATATTTAAATTTACTTCAATCAATCAATTTTCTTCAAATAGGACTATATTTGGGTGTAATATCTACGTACACCTTACTATCCATTTGAGTGCCTAGGGACATAAAGTTATATTCTTCCATAGACGTATGGATTCTCTACTCAACATAGATACATGTATATGTACACAAGAAAGCTAAAGTAATGAATCTCGCATACCAATTACTGGAATAGCAACGTGAACCACGGTTCGTGTATAACTCGATGAGAAAGTGGAGAGCTGAACGTCGTCACTTTCGTCTGACACCACCTGGGGGACAGTGCAATAACATGCTTCGTGTTTACTTTGTCCTTTTCATCTCTCCCACATTGACAAAAACGATTGTCTTCACTCGCCATTTTTATTGCACAATGTGTTAAAATACAGAACAAGCTAGGCGTTAATCATGTCGGCCCCAGGCTCTCGGATATGACCCGATAAATCACAGGATGCTATCATTTATCCGAATGTGATCCGATCCTAAAACCTGCAGTCCCTATTATATCTGAATCCCATGGCATTTCGGGTCAGATATCCAAAATCAGATCCGCGATCCTTTGAGCTCTACGAACCACAAACCTACTGGAGCGATCAGAAGTTGAACAGCAAGTCACAGGGAGGGAGGGAGGGAGGGAGGAGGGAGGGAGGGAGGGAGGGAGGGAGGGAGGGAGGGAGGGAGGGAGGGAGGGAGGGAGGGAGGGAGGGAGGAGGGAGGGAGGGAGGGAGGGAGGGAGGGAGGGAGGGAAGGGAGGGAGGGAGGGAGGAGGGGAGGGAGGGAGGGAGGGAGGGAGGGAGGGAGGGAGGGAGGAGGGAGGGAGGGAGGGAGGGAGGGAGGGAGGGAGGGGGGGAGGGGGGGAGGGGGGAGGGGGGGAGGGGGGGAGGGGGGGAGGGGGGGAGGGGGGAGGGGGGGAGGGGGGAGGGGGGAGGGGGGAGGGGGGAGGGGGGGAGGGGGGAGGGGGAGGGGGGAGGGGGGAGGGAGGGAGGGAGGGAGGGAGGGAGGGAGGGAGGGAGGGAGGGAGGGAGGGAGGGAGGGAGGGAGGGAGGGAGGGAGGGAGGGAGGGAGGGAGGGAGAGAAATGTGAAGCTCTGTTCCGCACGGAAAAAGAGATCATGAGAGTCGACTTGTTCGACAATAAGTTCCTAGCTACCGTTCACACTGCATATTTGAAACATTATCCGTTAGCCCTGCATGACACCTGACATCATTTGGATGTGTATAGACCTAGGGATTGAGACCTTCCAATAGTTGAAGGTTGAAAAACTCTTCCCCACACACTCCACTATGCTCCTCGCTAGCACAGTCCAGGTCACCCACTTCAGATTGATGTTCATGCCCATCACAAATTTTTGCTCAACCATTTCTCTTTTTTCTTACACATTTATCTCCACCATCCTCAACTTGAGTATGATAAGGTTTAAGATGTGCACTGCTTATCCTTTCAAAAATACACTCATGATTCACCAAGAGTTGCAGGCAGTACATTCCTTTTGCATAGTTTTTGTCATGACGTAAAGTCTAACTGTGTCCACCTTTCCTTTGGCTCTATTTTTTTTTCTTTTCAGGTCTTTTTTTAAAACACAAACTCACCTATTGCAAAGGAATTCGGATTTGTAGGCTTTCTGTCATAGACATCGTTTTGTTTCTTTTCCACTTGTTCAATAGCTACTTTGACCACATTGATCGATTTCTGCTCAGACGCTAATGATGAGTCCTAGGCTTCTATTTATTAACGTACTCCCAATCACTTTGGCGTTGCCACTCTCCTTTGTTTATGCAGAAAGGAAATGAAGTGAGGGGCAGGAGAAGGGAACAAGCTTAAACACGAGGATTAACTATTTTGATAATGGAATAACTATAATTTTTCATAGATACATGTACAGGTAGTATATAATAAATAGCACTCACTGCATGCATATAATACGATGCACGCAACACACAACCAAACAAGTGTCTGTACATCAGGCAATACACTGCCTAGCTTTGCCAGCAATTCTGGCAAACCATGCTTTAACACAAAACATGTGAATAAATGTGTGTTATCGGAAATGTTGAATACATGTACTGTATATTACGAAAACTCACACACAATACTTTTGCACATGCTCTGTATTACCACACATCACACAAAAATTCGTGATAGACAACTGTCTACTGATCAGCCACAGCCCACCCTATTTCAGGACGTAAGGCCAAGGTACTTGGGTCTTGGCTGACAGCTAAGAACCCAGAATAGAAGTTCATTGGGTACTCGGTGCCATAGTAATCCCAAATGAATGGGGTGGAGCAGAGGCCTGGGGGTAAGCTGTTACTAGTCATACCACAAAATCGTACTTCATCGCTACTATGCCATAAGTTTAGGAAAGGGTTCCTCCTCTTGTCATCTCCAATATAGGGGAAGAGTGTACATATCCATCCGGTGATGTAGGGACCACCTGATCCACCTTTCATTTTATAAATGGATGACCAGAACTTTCGGTCCACTCTACCAGAAGCAGCCTCCACAAATTGGTCCAGCACTGTACCCAGCTCATCAGTCCACCATGACAGGTCGAAATCTCTCAAAGCCATAGCCTTTTCCTTGAGAGCTGTCCAGTCTCCAATCGTTCCTTCCAGGGTAATCTCCGGAATACCGCATCGGGTATACACACGGTATTGGAAGTACTCTTTAAAGGCATCCATGATCACCAGCTGTGCCGCAGCTTTCTCGACTGGACCCGTTGTTGTGAAGGACGGAGTCAAAGCTCCGTGTACTTTATCTCCGACCTCTACTTGAATTTGGGCCGAAAAGTTACCAAACACCTCAGGCCAAGGGTTCGAAGAAGACCCTTTGATGAAGTCGTCACGACGGACTTTAAGCTGTTTCTTCCCTTCGTGTTTAACGAAGAGGTGGCGTAGCTTCTCGGCGTTAGAGTTGACGTGCGTAGCAAACCCTTGTGCTATACACATCCAAATGATGTCAGGTGTCAGGACTAACGGATAGTGATTCGAATATGCAGTGTGAACGGTAGCCAGGAACTTATTGTCGAACGAGTCGACTCTCACGATATCTTTTTCTGTGCGGAACAGAGCTTCACATTTCACTTTTACTCTCTCTGTGACTTGCTGTTCGACTGTTGATCGCTCCAGTTGTGTTGTGTCTCGTTCGACTTCGTCAACGTAAAGGTCCGCAGTTTACCGGCGCCCTGCTCCATCGATATCGCCTTTGTAGAAGGCAAAATGAATATATGAAATAGCGACTATTTATAACCTAATGTTGCCAATGCGCATGCCTAAATTTGACCAACTATGTTTGGAAAAGGTTACGTCATTTTGACGTTATCCTCGGACTCCCTTACACCAAACCAAACGCATTAAATTTGCAATTCATGGATGAATGCATGCATATGTATCATGCACTGACCGCAAGAGCATAATAACTTCATAACCAGAATATAGGCGGACATTTCCGTTGTAACTGTGATGATGCCATTAATAGATAATAAAGATGTACATCCTAATAGCAACACTTATACACAGAACGTACAACGTGATGGGAGGTGTGGTCACTGTAATGGAGGTGTGACTACTTTGCTTCTCAAGTGTTAGGGATGGGGTGGGAGTGCAGGTCACGCTGGCTTCAGACGAATCATTGCTATATCAGACCCGACCAGCTGGTCGCTACAGGTTTATGTTGCAAGCAGCATTGGTCATTCCCTGGTACTTGGTGGTGATGGAAAATGCCACTGTGTTGGGGTCAACCTTGAGGGGCAGGGAGGTCAGCTGGCTAGATGTCAGCTTGCTGGTGAGGAGGTACTCCCTCTTTCTGAAGGGCCTCTCTGCCTCTCCTCGTTACTGGACACAATAACATTCACTAGGGGACCCTCTGCCCAATCAGTCTTCCAATGCTGACCCGAGGAGGTAGAATCTGGACCCGTTGGAGCTAACTCAGGTGAAAGGTGAGGGAGGAGGAAGGAGTGGAGGTAGGGGGGAAGAGGAAGGGGAGGAGGAGAGTGACAAGGAAGGGGAGGAGGAATAATAGGGGATTGGATGAGGAGAAGAGGAGGAGGTGGGAGAAGAGGTAGAGGGGGTGGGCGGAAGGGAGTGGAGGATGAAAAGAATGGAGGAAGGGAGTGGAAGAGGAGGAGGGCAGAGCATGCAAGAGGGTGGGAGGCAGAGAGGGGCAGGAAGAGAGTGAGTGGAGGGAGTGGAGGAGGGAAGGAGAATGGAAAGGGATGGAAAGCAGAGAGGGGAGGAGAGGGAGTAGCATGTTAGCTTGGCCACAATTGCAAACATGCACCCCCCTGGGGGTCACAGGTTGCATTGACCTCCCTCATCTGTGGATCCTGTACTTGAGCTTCAAATGTTCCAGAAGTACTTGTTAATGGAACCATAACCATGCAGGTGGGTGTGATTTGTGTGTATACCATTTATGTGTGGGTGTGTGTGTTATGTATAGAGCTTTGGAAGATAGCCTCAAATTCCTCAGCCACACATTCCATACCAAGTAACACAAAATTAAAAGCATAGTAATCGCGCACAGCTAGCTGGGGAATAATCTAGACAGTTCAGTTATTAATGTTCTTTTGAAATAAAATTGATAAGCTATAATCAAGTGGCTATGTCACTGCAGGTTTGTATTGGCAGCCTATGGAGCTCCATGCCCCACACCAAACCACCAAATTGCTGGTGAGGTTGCTCTGCTGGAACATCACATATGACCCACCTTACACATCTGAACTTGAGGCATGTCCTTGGGCCCCTTGGCTCTATCATCTGTGGCTCCATGTCTCCATGTAACAGCGCACATACAATCTTTGCAGACTACACTTGGCTTGAAATTTAAATGGGTGTGGCATGAAGTAGAAAGGACCTTAAGGATTTTATTGATTGTCCCAGTATCACAACCTCATATGTCCATTCCAAAAACAAAAAAGTCATATATGACTAAGCAAGTATTTGTAATAGAGAATAATTCATACATGGAACACATCTCTAGTTGGGAGGTGTGGTCTGATAAGGCTACAGAGATGTTGATCATTTGAAAGTGTTTGTCTGAGGACATAGTTCTTAGCAACCATCTTTTCCATCTTGAATCTCTTCATCAAAGGTGAGTTATAATCTGTATGTGTGATTAGTATATTTGGTGTTTTGTTAACTATGAAAAACTTACTGACCATATAATGCTGGTGTTAGAGACAGAGTTGCTTTTTTTCTTTCATCACTATGAATCTCTTTCATGTACAGTTCTATTTCAAACACCTACATATTATTTCATTATAATCAGATACAATTATTTATCTCACCATATTATAACATTTACAGGTATGTAGTGGCCAGCATGGAACATTTCACTTGAGGTTTGACAGATGTGCATGATATTCTGATGCCACATGACCTCTTAAAATAGACCAAACTATAGACTGCAATTGTTATACTTAATTCACAGTTTCTGGATTAATAATTTAGAAGCAATTGTGTCATTAATGTTGGAATTTCTTCATAATAAATAAAACTTACGTGTACTGGTCTCTACTCAATGAGGGAAAATATTTGGTTGCAATGGGATCTACCCCACATGATACCAAATATGTCATCAATATCTGGTTCATTGATGTGTGAGGGTATCAGTATATCAGAATCTCCACACCCATCTTAATACAATCTTCACATATTTAGCATTTTCAATGTCATTACAACTTTCCATCATTTCTTGTTTTCTCAGTTGTTTCATCGTCATCTGATGTGTCCTCTTTTGTGACATCAACATCCTGATTGTAGCATTTCAAATACAGAGATAATTAATAATAATATAATTATGGAAAATATCATCTTGTGCTCAATGCGTGGCATCATTCAGCAGCTGTTCATTTGTCTCTAGAGGTGAACCAGTTTTGCTTCACTTTGTAAAAGGACACAAAGCTCCTTGTGCTAGCTCATGCACAATTTGAATCCTAAACTTTGCCATCATTTCCTGTGCATGTTTGTAAAATTATCTGATGGTCCTGAGCTTGATGGGTTCTAAATTTGGTTCAATTGCATATTTGTGAGTACTGAATAACAATACTGCTTAGAATCATTCTGGCTGCCTATAATGTATAATGTTTAAGTAATCGTTTTCATGTGCATATTACACACAGGAGAACTGCACAATTAGAAGGGTTAGTTTGCCGGCTTGGCACACAGCTATTCTGTGGGAATACATGTACAGTTGTGCATCTGAAGAGAGAGGTAATTACTTTCGTGTCATAATACTTCCATTTCTTTCAGAAATAGAAGTGTTTGAACGATGACTAATTTCAACCTTGAGATACAACCTAATTGGGAAGGAAGAATGAAAGGATACATTGTATGCTACTCTCACCAGATCCAATTCATCACAGCCTCATCTCCAAAGATGTAAAGATTCTATGCAGTTTATGACAAAAGTTTTTGGAAACACCACTTAATTATAGTTTTTCATAGCATTCAATGAGATTCCAATGCTTCGATTTGTGTACACGGAAAAAAAAGGATGTCAAAATCTCATATACTTTGGCCCTCCTGATTGAAATGGAAATGAGGGCATAATTATTCTCTACCTCAAATGTAAACCCTATACCTTTGAGTGCCTTTTGACTCCACAGTATCCTTTTGTATTTAATGAGGATAGAAAGGTAGGGTCGTAGCAGAGCACCTTTTAATTTCATAAGATCTTGCATGTAACATGTTGGATTTAAAAAAATGAATAAAGTTGCCTTTGTGGCAGAATTTTGCAACAGTTCCTTGTAGGAGGAAATTATCTGTTAGTTGAAAAGCATTTTCATACCAGGGTCATTTAGAATATAAACCTGCAGTGACATAGCCACTGTCCAAAAAGGGGAGGGGCCAAGGACGTGCCTCAAGCTTGGATGTGTCAGGTGGGTCCTAGGTGACGTTCCTGTAGTGCAGCTTCACCAGCAATTTGGTAGCTAGGTGTGGGCATGGAGCTCCATTGGTTGCTAATACAAACAAGTAGTGACATAGTCACTCTATCCAAAAGGGGGAGGGGCCAAGGACATGCCTCAAGCACAGATGTGCCAGATAGGTGGTGTTCCTGCAGTGCAGTCTCACCAGCAATTAGGTTGTTTTATTTATTTATTTGTTTTATATAAAACTTTTGCGCAGTTGGCATCCAGGCTGGCAATTGCATGCTCCAAGCCTAAATCAGTCATCATAAATGAGATTTACGGAAGGCTTAACACCTGCCTCATGAGATCCATTTCTTCGGCTATCCTCACCAGGATTGTGCCCTCATGAATTGTTATGTGTATGTAATTGTGCGTCAGTGTATTTTATATTGCATATCTCTTCTGTAGTAAAAAAAAAAAAAAGGTTTATTTAATATGTATTGTTGATTAATTTTACAATTTGTTTTCAATAGGTGGGTCATTCTATATCAAATCAACACACATATATCTCATTTTTGGAAATAATTTTGTGCATGAGTTCAGGCTATTACCTAGTATATTTATGTATTACATTAACTTTTAAATATCAATTGTTCATCAGTTATTAGGTGTGAAAAAGTTGACCACATATGTAAACTATGCTAAATATCTTAGCGCGCGTTGCAGCAGTAGCGATGATTATTTTAGCATGCATACAGAACGTCATGGCTAACATTTTGTTGAATAAAAAATGGAACTTCATTATTGAGCACAACGGAAAATATGGTTTTCTAGTGTAATAACTGCTGCCATTAAAAAGTACACACTTTTGTTGTTGTGTTTTTTGAATTATAGTGAAAGGCAATCTCTTGGCTTGTTGCGTTTTGATTTGTAAGATGGAACGCCAAGCCGCTACTAAACTACACCGCATCGAAGCGCTCGTGTTTTTGTCTTGAAGAAACCCTTCTATAGCGATAATTGTGAACTAAACAAACTTATAATTGGCCACACGTAATGAATTTAATTTTATGTGAGCAGGCTTGCACTGGCTAGTTTGCAGTGATGGAAAAGGTGACTATTCTACCTAAAGTTGGTCTGTGATGGTCTGTGATGAAGACTGTGGACAAAAAAAAGTGATTACTATGTAAGTCCTTGTGTCATTGCAAACTTCTTTTTTAAACAAACTTGCAACCTGTTGGAAGTATTAGTTATCATTGCAGTTATCATCGCCAGCACAAAATCCACTAAGACCGCACTAGTGATAAATCTGTGCATAATGAAAAGTTTCATGGTACAAAGTAGTTTACTACCAGGCTTAATATTTCCCAATGCATGGTTTTTTAGGCTTTTAAAAAACATGCATCTCTTGAGAAACCAACTTTGCATGACACAGGGACTTTCAATAAGCTGCATAGCAATCACTTTTTTTGTCCACAATCTTCATCACAGACCATCACAGACCAACTTTAGGTAGAATAGTCACCTTTTCCATCACTGCAAACTAGCCAGTGCAAGCCTGCTCACATAAAATTAAATTCATTACGTGTGGCCAATTATAAGTTTGTTTAGTTCACAATTATCGCTATAGAAGGGTTTCTTCAAGACAAAAATACGAGCGCTTCGATGCGGTGTAGTTTAGTAGCGGCTTGGCGTTCCATCTTACAAATCAAAACGCAACAAGCCAAGAGATTGCCTTTCACTATAATTCAAAAAAACACAACAAAAAATGTGTACTTTTTAATGGCAGCAGTTATTACACTAGAAACCATATTTTCCGTTGTGCTCAATAATGAAGTTCCATTTTTTATTCAACAAAATGTTAGCCATGACGTTCTGTATGCATGCTAAAATAATCATCGCTACTGCTGCAACGCGCGCTAAGATATTTAGCATAGTTTACATATGTGGTCAACTTTTTCACACCTAATAACTGATGAACAATTGATATTTAAAAGTTAATGTAATACATAAATATACTAGGTAATAGCCTGAACTCATGCACAAAATTATTTCCAAAAATGAGATATATGTGTGTTGATTTGATATAGAATGACCCAGGTGTTATCGTATGTGCATATGCAACCAGCAACGCAAGACATGATCAACGAAAGGCACTTAAAGAGGTTGCCAAACAGAAACTAGATGCCATTCTTGCAACCCTTTTACCAGGCAGACAGCATGCAATCAGGAGGATATTTGAGGGTAAAACGTCCAGCTGGTTGATAACCCTGCCACTCAAAGCTGCCACTTTGATTTGGCTCCTGTGCAGTTCGGAGATGGGCTTGCTTTGCACTATTTGCGATACCCACCTAATCTTTTGATTTGCGACTGCATTGGAGATATGGCCAGTCAGGTGTGGTCCCAAGTTATCGAGGAACCCATTGTGAATGAAGCTACGTCACTTTAAGTGATCCAGGACTAGGACTTGACCTGGGAATCAGAGGTGTTTGGCAACCACAGGTAGAGTTGTTGTTTGACGTCCGTGTCATAGACATGTACGTCCCATCACACTGCCATCAAGCACCTAATGCAATTTTTGAGTCTAGCTCGTAGGAGAATAAGAGAATGTATACAAATGAAGGCGGAAGACAGAAGAGGCACCTTCACTCCATTTGTCCTTTCAGTGGATGGACTGCTACATAAAGAGGCTAGTCACAATTCCTAAAGCACATGGCCACTGCTACTGTCCTTCAAGTGGGACAAAGCCTACTCCATTACCACCAGTTATGTCAGATCAGGGGCTTGCTTTTGCCCTCTGTCTTAGATAAAATAGAGAAGTGGGCTGGGATTTGATGATTGTGTTCCTCTGGCCTCAATCATGGAGTACATTTTTCATATATTTGTTTCTCTATGCTGATTATGTGATTACTTTTTAATAACAAAAGTATTAATTGTATGTTTATTTCAAAATGTTAATGTTTGTATTGTCACATTAATTGTAAAATTAATCGTAACAAAACAAATGAGGAAGTGTGGCCTTTAACAAATCCAACAAAAAAATACATACACAGTGTGGTGCTAGTTTAAAAATAAATAAATAAATGTGAGTCTACAACACAAACATTACAAATTGCCTCCCCCTACACATCTGATGCCCACCCTAGTGTTGGTAGATAATTGCGTGGAAACACAGTGACATACTGAACAAGGGTGTGTATACTTTGTAGTTCGTTATGGATTTGTTTAGCCGCATGGCCATTTGAGGTGTAAATTGTGGAGGAATGTGAGGCTATCTTCCAAACAGTTTGTTAATATCTCTGGGCTTGCAATTTGTAAATAGATAATATTCGGTATACATGTATTGTGAAATTGGGATCATGCATGAATAAATTCAAGAGCTTGCACAGTTAAAAAGCAACGAAGATGTGCCCGAAGACGACAAGGATTACCATATACTGTCCAATCCATGAGGTTTGTGACATCATTGACACCATTATAACTTGTATTCTCTGATAGACAGGTGAGTAGTGTGAACAGTATACCATTTTATAGACCCTCGAATAATTTTGACGACACATTGTCATCATCGGGCTAACAGTGAGCATATTTTGTTGATAGTTAGTTCTATTTATTGCCCTAGTCTTATGACCACAGCAGCGGATGGATCATCACATAGTGGTACTGTAATGAGCTGCTGTGAAAATTAAGTAACGGGTGTGGTATGAGACTATATTGTACAGTGTAGCATAATTTTTATAATAATGCAACAAGGCAAGCCTGCTGAGCATGTATTTATTGTCATGAAGAATAAGGTAATCAGATATGTAATGTGAAACATTATTAAAAAGCAAGGGTGATCAAACACTATGCTGTAACAAGCAGCTGTATGCAATAACCAATTTGACTTTAAACTATTGTCAAAATCGATACTATAAGGCACTAGCCACAATGATAAAGTGCATTGCCAGACATCACAATGACAGCCATTGGTGTTTTTAGTAGAGTTGTATGGCGCATGGGGGAAAGAGGCTATGGAGTCATTTTCGAGTCTAGCCTCTCGCCTAGCCATAACATCATCAAGGCCCAAGTCTGCCGTTCTATCAGAGCTGTATGGCCGGCTCAATCTGAACCTTGTAAGGGCTAATATGAGGGCTATAATGTCCAGATATTGCCCTCAAGATTATTTCTGAAGTGTTATTTAGTTTTGGTCATGTTTTCGTGTGTTTTGTATGTCCTACAATTGTATCTTGTATCATCAATAATAATAATAATAATAATAATAATTGAAGATCACGGTTACTTGACAAGGCTTCCTTGCCTGACAAAGCATGTCTGCTATCTGTTTCTTCACCACATGTAGCTGCTTGGCTCTCACCCTGCTGAGTTTCATATTGCCGTTCAATATTTTATTTATTAAATCAGTCTAGAATCCAGCAGAATATTAGCTCTGCATAGTGTCAGCAATATTTGCTTGCAACCACATTCATATGTCAATACCTCATATGTCAAAAGTCCTAGCCTGTGCCTGCATCAGTGGTCTCCATGTCAGTGTGAATTCTTTTGGTGCAGGTGAACATGCAACAGTTTCGAGACACTTGGAGCTATGATTGGTAATGGTGCTGAAATTAACCTGTTAGACCACAGCACTGCAATTAAACCTAGAGTGAACAAACGGAACCACTGCTAGCAATATTTTAAGACACTACTTAACTTGTTATCTATAATAACGTATCCTATCTTGATCTAGAACTAGCCAAGTAATGCTTCTCTGCAGCCACTCAAAATGATGTGAAATGTGCATGGCTTTGTATAGTGTATATCCACTACTAGTCTCGTACCCAGACCCACATCGCAGCTGCGGATGGATTACATCACCGCTACGCGAGTAGTGGCGTAGCGGTGATGTAATCCATCCGCAGCTGCGATGTGCTAATTCACTACGGCAGATTTGGTTTGTTATGATACACACTGCCAAGTGGGAACAATCAGATTCACAGTAATGTATTGTTGTCATAACTAGTTAAGGTGTGATGTGTGCATTTTGGGTGTGGGTTATACATAGGCGTAGAGTTTTATTTAGCCCCGGGGGGGGGGGGGGGGGGGGGCTGGGTACATATACAGATACCGGTAAGTTGGGTAGGGGGTGGGAAACACTGCAAACTACATGCATTTGTATATATATATTGAAGGTACATGACTACGTACATTTATATGATAAACATTCATTTCATGCATGGAATTTCATGAGGATAAACATTGACAGATGAGCATCATTATATTGTGGCTATGTTGCATTATGGAAAGAGAAAACATTCATGCGTACAGGAACTTTTTGGATGAATTCGTCACGTAATTGGTTCAAGTCTTATTTTTTTTACTATTTTAGAATGGCAAGAAGTCACTGCAATGTGATTTAACCGTTCTTAGGTCATTGTTGAGCACAGGTATGATTTGAGTCTTCGAACAAATGCTGCATATGAATCTCTCATACGGGGCATTTGCAACTTGACAGCATTTGTACAAGCTGAGCAAAAGACACGACGTTTGTCCATGTTGTACTCGATCCAGTTGTACTTCACTTTCCAACTAAGCTGAAATTTTCTACCCGAACCACATAGCTCCTCAGATCTAGGTCATTCTCTGAGGTCACCTTTGAGGTCATCTGACTTACCTCCGAAAGTTCCGCAATGTGTCCATGATCACGTTGCCCTTGTCCACGGGATATTCACAAGCATCTATAAGTACTTCACTCTGCTTACTAGGCTCAGCTGCTGTCGATATTGGTTGCTGACAAATCTTATTTAGCACAAAATAGTACAGTGTAGTCATTTCGCTTCATCGTTGTTGTACACATGCACGATTTGCAAATTAGAAGGCGGGTCTCGCCGGGGGGGGGGGCTGAGCCCCTCAACAATTAGCCTGGGGGGGGGCCTGAGCCCCTCAGCCCCCCCGTACTCTACGCCCATGGGGTTATATTTTCTAGACAGCAGTTAGATAATTAACATTAACTTCCAAACAAATATCACATATGGCTTGAATTATCCAACCACAACCTTTCTAAATATATAATATTATGATTACACTAATTACAAAATATATAGGACGACATGCAGCCTGAATCAGCCATGACAGGCAACCACATTTAGCATCCATTATTCAAATTGTACTGACTGACAAAAATAGACAAATATTTTAACTTGGTAATACAAGAGAAAACTCCATTGATGGTCCATACTGCGCAGGGTTCGTTGTAAATACATACATGATCTTTTGACTTAGATCATATAAAACTGCAACAATAGTACATAAATTGTCAATCATCAGGAAAAGCATATAATTTTACCTGTGCAGAGTGTGGCGGATGTGTCGGGTGGCACACCATTCCGAAAGCAGATCTGCAGTGTCGCCTTGAATACCAAGGATGTCTTTGCTGCACGTGGGCACAGGGAGGTCCTTGGTTCTGGCCAGCCTGTGAGTAGAACTGATCTCATTATGCTGTGGGGCACTGCAGTGAAGATACCTATGGAGCAAGGCAGGGGTTGAGTGTCTTAACATGTTCAAGTGGTAGTCATAGCCATTGATGGGAGTGGTCCAAACACCATCTGGCTCACTTCAATGTTGAGCACTGCCATGTCAGAAAGCTTGCCCACGTTCAAACTAAATCCCGATATGCATGGGAAGTGGTGCAATGAGGCCAATGATCCCATCTAACGTTTTCCCAGCACAGGCGCAAGATAGGAAATTTCTTGCTAAAATCAGAAATATGCCAGGCACATGCGGTTAGTGCCATTAGAGATATCATTCATAATATTGCACTAACGTATTGCCTTTGTTTTGTAGCAGGCATTGCTGGGCAGCAGGGAGGTAATGGTCATCACAACCCCCTTGTTGAAGCCATATGCATCTCCACAGAGGGACCCAGGGTAGCAATAATGAAAGAACTCTTCAATGACAGATCCGGAGGTGTCTGAGATACAGGCATGACCAAGGTAACCCAGGTCCTTGAAATGTGTGTAATTGTCTTCAGTGTGACCGATCAGTGACTGCCAGGTAAGACACAAAGTCAAGCATTATTGCAGATATAAGATTAGAAAAAATGTTTATGATATTTACTCAAATAGGATTGTTTCTAGTAGTTTACAGCTCTTGTGACAAATGACAAATGATAATATAAAGGGCTGTATTTTGACTACAACTGCACATAAGAGTAGCCGCATTAAATATGTTGAAGAGGCTATGACAAAGCTGTGCGGGCTATGTACCGTACACATTGGTTGAACGAGGAAGATGTCTGAGCAGGCCATACCCACAGGGGTTTCATCTGATAGCAGCAGTTCCCAATCAAAGAGAAGGTTCCACAGTACCATCTGCATGTGTGTGTCAGAACAATTGTAGTTAAACACTCGGAAATATTGTACGGGATGGTGAGGTAATTTAACAAATTAGGAGTAAAATAAATACTCAAAAAAATTTCCCCATGAATTCTTATATCTGATTTGACTAAATTGCACTTAAATGTGCATAGTAACTTAAAATGCATTTAGCACAACTTGTTTATAAAATTATGCACGCCGGCTGCCATGCAAGTTTCATTATTGATACACATACTACACACACACACATGTACACACACACACACGCACACAAGTGATAGAAGGAATAAGAATAATTATAAAACTATATAAAACACTCGGAGGTTGAGCAGCCAAATATCATGAGGTTGAACAAATATGACAGCCTGCCTATCATATTCAATATTGACCAAACAAAAATTCTGAGGTTAAATTCAAGCTTGCTTCAAATTTTCTTATTTCCATCTTTAATAGTGGCAGTAACGGATTAATACTGAGTATTGGTGTATGCAATAGAACCATTTGTATATTTTACATTTGAACAATAAAAAACAAACACCTTATTATGCACATCAAAACAAAACAAAAACAAAAAAAAAAACAAGCAAAAATTGAAAGATAAAAAAAGGGATGACTGGGCTTAACGTGAACTCCTCAAACAACGTGATTACAGCCCTTGGTTTTTCAATTTCCCGCCCAGTAAAGTAAAGGTTGAAAACTGTACTTAACAAATAATTGATATTTTCTTGGTGGCATGTAAATATGTTCTGCAGTAACAGGAAAATGCATCAATTTTTTGATAGATTGTGCAAATGAATTAGCAATAACAACAATCAACAAAAAGAGCCCCCGTGGTGACAGATAATGTCCAGCAATCTACAACAGCTGCATTGTTCAAAGTTAAAAACATAAACTGAGGTAAAGTTGGGTACCATAGCCAAATTTTGTTCTGCTGGACCATTTCTGCAACCTATGATACGATTAGGCTGCTTTGTGGAATACTATATTTTAATCAAAATAAGTTGCCTGTCATAGGTCATGCGAAGGGACAATGGTGATGAAGTATTTGTAATAGTGGGACTGAACGGACAGATCAACATCATTTTCTCACCTCTTCCAACGTAATTCCTATTGCATCCGCCATTCCCTGGAGCTCATCCACATATTGAGGAAAAGAGCTGCTAGCGTTGGAAAACATGTTCTCATAAAGAGCCGTCCCCTTGGGTGTGCGATAATAGGGAAGCATGATCGTGTTATAGAACGTGTCGTTACAGAGCGCCGTAAGTATCTGGGTCTTGAATGCATGCGGCTCCCTGAGGCGAGGAAAAGTGGCACGAAGTATCATAATGGGCGCCACAGCTGTTGGGCGCACATGTACAACTTACTATTGTGGAGCCGATGGTGTACGAGTCTCCCTCAGCGAAGACCATGGGAACCGAAGGGGATCTGTAGAAAGTAGGACATCAAATTTGGCGCCAAAACGCATGATGTGATTGTCTCACACTTCTCCACAGGTATCCATCCGAAAAGACTCGTTGATTGATTTTTAATTAATCCCCCCCCCCCCTTGCATCGGGTGCCCAGACCAAATATTGGACACATGGTGAGATCTAACATTCCATAGCTAGGTCTGTCTATTAGTGTATGCACAAGCAGCTAACTTCAGACTCCGGACATGTGTCATAAAGTGAACCATTCAGCAATCATTAGTATCACCCAAATGCCAAAGATACGATTAACTGATTTCTGTCCATATTACTTCATGATATTAATTCACGGTGTTTAAATTAGGATTCAACAATCATATTTATTGATATCTGCTTCATCAGCCAAAAAAGTTTAATAAAAAATTTAGAAGTTTTCTGACACTAATTTTAGAATAGAGTATAGTAGCCGTAGAAATGTTACAACACACTTATCACAATCTTACACACCCACACCTATATATATATAAGTTGCATCAGTGCAGACAATGCATATTAATGATCAGCATAATTGACATCATTGACATGAACAAAGACATGCGACTCATCAACGTGCGTGTAAAACTGTAGGATTTGGGTGTGATCAGTTGTGATGTCATTTCTCTTTTGACCCTTTCAGCGTTGTCCTTTCATCACTATCCTCAGCCACAGCCCACCCTATTTCAGGACGTAAGGCCAAGCTATTTGGGTCTTGGCTGACACCCATGAACCCAGAATAGAAGTTCATCAGGTACTCAGTACCCAAGTAATTCCAAATGAATGGGGTGGAGCAGAGGCCAGGGGGAAAGCTGTCACTTGTCATACCATCAAAAGAGTCCTCCGTTTCACGCTTCCACAAGGTCATGTAAGGATTCTTAAGCAACTTTCCATCATCAGTGGTGACATATGGAAACAGAACTGTTATCCATCCTGAGATATAGGGACCACCTGACTCATCGTCTAGTTTATAAATGGATGACCAGAACTTTCGGTCCACTCTACCAGAAGCAGCCTCCACAAATTGGTCCAACACTGTACCCAGCTCATCAGTCCACCATGACAGGTCGAAATCTCTCAAAGCCATTGCCTTTTCCTTGAGAGCTGTCCAGTCTCCAATCGTTCCTTCCAGGGTAATCTCCGGAATACCACATAAGGTATACATACGGTATTGGAAGTACTCTTTAAAGGCGTCCATGATCACCAGCTGTGCCGCTGCTTTCTCGACCGGACCCGTTGTTGTGAAGGACGGAGTCAGAGCTCCGTGTACCTTATCGCCAACTGCTGCTTGAATTTGGGCCGAGAAGTCACCAAACACCTCAGGCCAAGGGTTGGAGGGAGACCCTTTGATGAAGTCGTCACGACGGATGTTAAGCTGTTTCTTCCCTTCGTGTTCAACGAAGAGGTGGCGTAGGTTTTCTGCGTTCAAGTTTACATGTTGTGCGAAACCCTGTGCTATGCACATCCATATTGTGTCAGGCGTAAAGACCAAAGGTAAGTGCTCTGTGTACGCGGTGTGGATAGCAGCAAGGAATCTGTTTTTGTTGCCAGAGGCGCGAACGACTATTCGTGGCGAAACGAAAATCGCTTCGCACTTCGCCTTTATTCGTTTCGAGACAGCATCGTCAACTGCCGTCTGAACGAACTTCTTGGTGCCTTTGTCAACGTCACAAGCACGAAACGTTGTCATGTTCACGTTTTCCAATGACGTTCTCTTTTTATTCGACTTATAAAGATACGGTTTGTAGCACATACGTCATCCAACCAACTGATCACGCCCCGAAACGCAATTTTTGAATTAACCAGTCAACTGGTCAACTGAGATGTGTTAGCTGCACCTTTAAGTACTTCAGATAATAAAGAGAAGCTCACCTTAAAATCTAATTGCAACACTTGTCTCTTACACACAACGTACAACATACATGAAATATTTTATTTAAAATAACAACAGCGCCGTGTCAAAATGTTGAGCTATAAGTGAGGGCATCAAGAATCTTAAAGTTTTAACGTAATATGCATGGTGTACGAGTTCCATTGCTTTACAGTTGGATTGTGTGTGGGTCTTAGTTGGGCGTGGCCCGACTATCGCGCCAACTATGTGTCGTCTATGAGTTTTGATTTTCTTTCTTCCCTCACACATTGGTATTTGCGGAACTGAGCAAGAATCTATTGGACCTAGCTGTTGGATTAAAATTAAATGCCTAACAATTCAAGGCAACACAATTTTAATCACTAATTAAGAATGCCATTTCAAATAGCGCGGGCTGGAAAAGATAAGCAGTGGCATTCAGCTAGACAATCCTATTCCTGGGGAACATACATGTTACAACCTTCAATTCGGAAGTGGTCTCACAGAAAATCGAACCCAAGGCTATTTCTGAAAGTAGGTTATTAAATCCTCCGTTTAATTCATTAATTGAACAGTGCACGTGATGTTCACTTCTCGCGCGTTCTTTCCGTGTGGTACGAATATATCTCGTTTCATCCTGCAGCCGCTTGTAATTCCTGTCTTGTTAGTAGCTTGCCCAGCTACTCTACGCAATCCTTTGGCTGAGGAATGAGGTTGGTGGCATGCAATGTTGTCCTGGGTCGTCACGTTGCTAGGTATTCGGTGGTCGAGGGAGATAAGAATGGGCGGGGAGCAGAAAGCGATCATGTTAACTGTGTACTTTAAGCGGGTAGTTTAGTGGGGGAGGGGAGGGGGGGGGGGGGGTAGGAATGCAAGCAAAATGGCTTAAGAGCATATGATTGCGGCACTGAGTGCGTTGTATCACCCTTGATAGTCGTGCTCTGCTGTGGTTGAAATGTGCTCACGTGTAGCCGAGGTAACGAAGCAGAGTTGTTCAAATGATTGATCACTAGGGGAAAAAATAGTCGGTTGGAGACTGAAAAAGGTTGTCATCTCACTTCAAAGACAACGCGCCGCCAGAGGTTTACGTACAACCTGGGTGTGTGTTGTCGCAACCAATCGGTGTTCAAAGTGTGTAGGATGGTATCCAAATCAGCATTGTGGAATTAGTTTAGTTACGCGAGTTTTTATACTGGGAGTGTGTTGTCTCAACCAATCAATCGGAGTGCAAAATTATTTTATTAAGTTGTAGGGTGGTATTCAAATCAGCATTGTGGGCTAGTGTAAAGTTTTAGTCTGCCCCAGTGATGTGATGAAAAGAATAAAATCTGAGATGTGTTCTGTGATGCATATAACCAGGTCAAGTTGAGGGGCATTGTCTTGATTTCCTGAGAGAGTGAAGGGCCATACATATTATTCAAAGGGTTGCTATTTGTTTTGCAGGATTGCTCTGTGCCTCTGAAAATGGAATGTGGCTACATGTGAGGGTAAGATTGTTTGCAGCAACCAAACTCTGTGCTGTGCCCCAGTGATTTTTTTGTAAAGTAGTGGCCTGAGATGGTGAAGATACAAGTGTATTCATTATGAGGGGCGTATAAATTTATTTGTGTTAGTATTGTAGAAGGTGGGGGACACCTTGACTATTTAGTTGTATGATATGTCTTTTCACTGTGGTTTCTGTTATTTTGTATTGTTTGACTTTCTCTTTTTGTCCAATTTGCTTAGATTCTTCTGTTGCAGTTTGCAGACTTTGTTTTTGAAGCTTGAAGCGTCAACCAACCCCCATGCAGAGAATATAACAGCATAATGAGATATTAGCTGAGTGCATTGCAAGTAAGGATTTTGGGACCAAATGCGGGTAAAAAGAAGCTTACGAACATTTTCCATGTAGAGTGGGTTTGGGAGGTGGTATAATTTAATCAATGTGTGGTGCCCCAGTGATGCTTGAAAAGTAGTGGCCTGAGCCTACATCAGTGCTGACATAATTTATTCTCTATGAGGGGCTTACTACACGAAAGGAGTTGTTTGGAGCCAGTATTTGGTAGATATATTTACTGTGGTTGCATTTAAAATGCAAAGGCATGATTTTTATTGGGTTATTATTTTTACCCTCAAGTTAGCAAGCCATATGGTCATGGGTTTGTGATGTTCTCCAGCACTGCAGGTCCCATGCTGTCAGGAAAGTTGAAGTGTATGTTTACTCTGGGAAGAGCTCTTCGTTCAGTGGTGCACCGTTTCTTTTCACTTATATAAATTGTAATGGATTTATATTAAAAGACAGTTATTCGATGTTTCTTTAAAAGCATGATCACGTGCGTTGTGGGCGCGGCTGGACTATACTGCGTGGAGAATTTGTTCAGCGAATAGTATTCAGAACGTATCAGCCCTTGTTTAAAGAACGCTTGTTATCGGAACAGCTGCCCGTTAAGTGGGTGACATTGCAGTCAGTAGTCGCGGGCGTGGTCTTTGCCACGTGCTCTCATGTATTGTTGATCACATGATATGTCGGTTACACAACATTACAGAATCAGATTGCAATGGCCTCGCTCCAGCTTATCGTGGTAGCAGTCGTCGTGTTGTCCTCTTACGCTAGGGCACAGCCGGCGGACAAAGTCGTGGTGGGTTTCTACGCGGAGTCGCTGTGCCCAGATTGTATCAACTTCTCCATCAAGTACATGAACGTGGCGTTCCAGGAGGTGTGTACTGTAGGGGTGTTTATAATCGATGTGCTTATTGACCCGCGCGGTTCTGATTATAAAAATAATAAACCTAATTAAACTGAGCTTTATGTTCGTCCTGCAGATTCCGTCCATCTTTACGCTCAACTACGTCCCATGGGGTAACGCAGTGATCAAGGGCGGGTCCTTCGATTGTCAACACGGCACCATGGAGTGTACCATCAACACCATTGACGCATGCGTGATACACTATTACCCGAACCAGTACGTGCTTGGGGGCGGGGGGAGGGGGGAGGGGAAATGGATTGAGGAAGGGTACTGCATTATATAGTATATTAGTCCCAGACCAGAAATTACAGCGCATGTGATCATAGTGTACAATGGATAAATTTAGCACACTTTTTTCCCTCAACATTTCTTAGGACTACCGAGATGGTATTCTGATCTCCATGATAGTTTTTGTATGAAACTTTTAACATAATAATAAATTCGTTTGCTCCCCTTACTTTCGTTTCTCAACATCACATTTACATCATTCAGATCTGTCACATCAAAGTTTTCCACTGTTGTATGGTGCTCTCATATTCCGAATGCTTAGGGGTGTACTAAAATTTAAATTATGAGGGGAAGAGGCAATCAACATAGTCTGAAGCTCCCCCGCACACATAGGACTGACTTCTGGCCCTTTGTGGAGTGCATGGTGGAGAAGGGAGCGTTCCAGGACCCCACGGATGCCCAGAACTGTGCCGAGAAGCTCTCGCTGAAATGGGACCTGATCCAGCCGTGCTACACTGGCCTGATGGGGCACAACCTGGAGTTGATGTATGCCAACGAGACTGCTTCTCTGAAACCACCCCACCAGTACACTCCGTGGATTACCATCAATGGGGAGGTTAGGCGTTCAAGTGTTCGCGTGTTGTGCGCCGTCTGATTTATACGACTTTTGTGTTGTGGGTGCGCCTTGTGTTTCATCATGTTTATGCGTTGCATGTGCGTGTAAGTGTGCAGTATATGTGGTGATGTAGTGTGTGGAATGTGCGCCTGCATGCGACTTGCATGCTCTGTTGTGTACTGATGCACATGTGTGGGGCGCATGTATGTGTGGTGCATATTCATGTATGTGTGGTCCATGTGTGTGTGGTATGTGTGTGTGGTATGCAGAGATGGCAGTTGCTTGTTATTCATAACATGGTTAGTTATTGGATGGCATCAGTGAAATGATTTCATGACTGTAATGATCCAAGTGCTACATTACATAGGCATATTTATTGACTCATATTGACAGCCCTATTTCATTGTTCCTTCTCCCCCTCGCCCCTAAATAATGCCCCTTTGTGTGCTTTAAAAATAGGTGGTTTTACACGTTATTCATTCAGAATTGGTCGAGTACTAATGGGTTAAAGTTGGCAAATGGTAATGCAGCAGGGCTTCCAGTACACTTGTACGTGTTGGACCTCGTTGTATACTTGGCTTGGTGCATGCACGTTTGACTATCACTCTCTTCTCCCCCACCTCTCTCCTACCTCTCTCCCACCTCTCTCCCATTTCTCTCCCTTTTATCCAATCAACAGCACAGCACAGACGCTGAGAATGGTGATCTGATCAAGGTCGTATGCAACACATACCAAGGATCGGACAAGCCTGCTGCCTGCAACCAGTGATTGACAAACCAGAAATAATATTGATTATTGTATTTGCCACTATGCCCTGTGTCTAGTACCATTCCACAGTGTACATGCTTGTTGTAAAGGCTTGCATCTCGTGTAATGAATTATATAGATTGTATGGTAGCCTGCTGCATATGGTGGTTATCGTGAAATCGTTTTGGCTGTTGGTTTGCACCACTGATATGAAGCTTGCGCTAATGACATTACGTAAGCTGCAGGATCAATTAGCAAATGTTTTGTGATGAATGCAGACAGAGAAATGACCACATGTACATGACCGCAATTTTTGCTCGCTCTCCTTGTAAATCGCCTCTGCTTGTGTGCACGACTATGGCGTATTGCTGTAGCAGAAAAGGCTTCGTTTTTGTATTATCAATGTAGTCTCCATCCTTATTGCTGGATAGGTTGTCAGATTTCGTGCATACAAGGATGATGCGTCCATCGGAGCTCCAAGTGGAAATACTACTCTAATCGTTCTAATACTGCATTATGGAAGTGGATACAGTTAGTCTTCTTTTAAAACTACTTGAGAATGCTACAGACGTTCGTACTGGTAAGAATGCGGGAAAAAACGATAATTATTCGGAGGCCGATAGTAAACTATAGCTGCAGAGTAGCGATGATCGCGGTAGGCCTCGTCGTGTTTCTTGCCGTGGTGGTTTGCGCAGCATCTGCTGCAACTCCTCCAGCGGTTCCCATGGTCTTCGCTGAGGGAGACTCGTACACCATCGGCTCCACAATAGTAAGTTGTACATGTGCGCCCCACAGTTGTGGCGCCCATTACGATACGTCCTGCCACTCGTCCTCGCCTCAGGGAGCCGCATTCAAGACCCAGATACTTACGGCGCTCCGTAACGACACGTTCTATAACACGATCATGCTTCCCTATTATCGCACACCCAAGGGGGCGGCTCTCTATGAGAGCATGTTTGCCAACGCTAAAAGCTCTTTTCCTCAGTACGTGGACGAGCTCCAGGGAATGGCGGATGCAATAGGAATCACGTTGGAAGAGGTGAGTAAGAGGGAGGGGTGGGGAGGAAACTACTTGCTTGAATTTACCCTGCCAAATGTGTGAGTGTGCAGTTGGTGTTGTGGAACTTCCGTTTCGACTGGGAGCTTCTCTTTTGGAACGACACACTTCCCACCCCGGCATGTTCGGATGTCTACCTCAACCTTCAAGGAAGCACGGTGTGTGCACTGTCCACATATAGGAAAGTAGAATTAGCTGCAAGTGACCGTGCCGAAGCATGAATGAATGTCACTATTTAGCACACGCACAAAACAGATATATAGCAAAATAACCCTACTACATATGTGTACACATATGTTCAGGTAATCAAGTATGTTTATTGATTTGCAAAATGCGTTCGTTTCATCCGTTTATTTTTCTCCCTTTACTTCCTGTGTTGGCAGTCACTGATGGCGCACAACGAAGACAACGATCCGTACCTCATGGACCTCGGGTATTTCGTTCACGCCAGGGTCACTGGTGCCTCTGGGGCGGCTGTGGAGGAGTTCACCCATTACTGTTACCCTGGCATCTTGTGTGGGGATGCATACGGCTTCAACAGCAACGGAGTGGTCATGACCCAGAATGCGCTGTTCCCCAGCGATGTTAACCTGGAGACCTGGGCAATACGTGAGTATGGAGCAACAAGTGGACGATACCTGAGTATGGGGTGACAAGTATTGATAAATGAGCACAGCAGGTCGTAATATTTGTGTGTCGAATTAACTCTTTCATGGGCAACAGCGCAATATTGCGCCGCAGCTGCTATAATGAAGCCACTTTATATCTAACCATTAACGCTTTTGGAGTCCATAACATATTATTCAGAGGAAATTTTATTTGCTTGTCAAATTCTCAGAAGTTGTTTACAAGGAACTTTTTCCCGAAACAGCAATTGCCAACGCACTAATTTAATTTATACTAATTTAAACTTCATGATCACGGCTTCAGTTAACTGAAGCTGTGATCATGAAGAACTGTATTAGTTAACTGAAGCCAAGAACTTTAAATTAGCATCATTTCGAGGCAATTATTGCGGTGACTTTCCTCTGAACAATACGTTGTTGACCCAAAAACATTATAATGGTTAGATTCTTTATAGCAACTGTGGAGCAATAATGCGTTGCCGCCCACGAAAGAGTTAATGATTTATTTTCCTAACCTTAGGACATGGGTGCAATGTGGATTTATTTTGATTTGTGCTTTTCTTCTTTAGCAAGAAACTTCCTAAGTCGAGCCATTGCTGGTCAAACATTGGATGGGATCTTGGCCATTTTAAATCACTTTCCCTGTACATCAGGATTCAGCCTGAACGTGGGCAGGCTTTCTGACATGACGGTGCTCAATGTTGA
This sequence comes from Ephydatia muelleri, assembly GCA_013339895.1. Lineage (NCBI taxonomy): Eukaryota > Metazoa > Porifera > Demospongiae > Spongillida > Spongillidae > Ephydatia > Ephydatia muelleri. Next base: position 8,182,190 of record JABACO010000005.1, read on the forward strand.
AGTTAGCCCGGATGGTATTTGGACCACTCCCATCAATGGATATGACTACCACTTCAACATGTTAGGCATTGAGCAACAATTGCACTAAAGCTATCATTAATACTTATCTATTTCTAGGTACCTTCATCACAACTTTTCAGAGTACGCTGACATCGGTTCCATCCACCACCTGGAGAGGATCAAACAGCTCCCTGTGCCCACGTGTAGCAAAGACATCCTTGGTATCCTAGGCGACACTGCAGATCCACAGTACCCCATCTTTCGGAATGGTGCTCCACCCGACAACACAGTCACCCTTGGAACAGGTAAAGATATGATACTGTGAATACTTTGGTTGGAAACAGTTATATTTTTCTCCAGTGTTGTATGACCTCAACCAGAAAATGATGTATGTGTTCAGAGGGAACCCTTCCCAGAATGACCCCATGATGGCTTTCTCACTTACTATTTGAACTCCAGATATTGTACAATATTTATGAGTATCACTGATGAGTGGAAGAGCAATAAAGAATGAACTACGACACCAGACACCATACACCAACTTTGTAGAGCTGTTGAGAGAATTCCAAATCCGGGTTTTCCTTTGATGTGGGGAAAGGAAAGGGGAGGTGGCCCACAGTCAAGGAATGATAACGAGCTTGCAAATTAAATTTCAAAAATTTCAGTATGTTGTACTTGTATGAGCATGGAAAGAAATAATAGTGTAACAGATATTAGAATTAAATTAATAATCATATAAATTAGTAACCAACTATGATACTCTACTCACTTGCTAAATGTGAATCAAAATTGAACTGACCAATAATGTTTGTTATGATAATACAATACAGTTTCATTCAGAAACGTAGCACAAATTATACCGTATAGCAGGGAACATTCGGGGGGTGATGCAGTTTTTGGACTGTCAGCTTCTTTGCCAAATCGGCGACTTGATATGTATAATGAACAACAAGACGCATCCCATGAAAGTTTTTTCCGCAAAATCTTAGTGTCCTCCCAATTCATGAATATTTGCACTCTCTAAAGTTTCCCGTTACACAGTAACCTGCTAATATTTCATCAATAGTTTATTAATTTTACCTAGGCATTTAATAGGAAGGTATTAATATTACTTATTTGTTCTTTGACTCGTACTTAATTTATTTCTCTTACTTGGTCAGTCATCCTATTGGTGAGCTGCGAATTATAGTATCTTCACTTGATGAACAGTCCATTAAGGACTGATTGGTGTTAATAGGAGCATCAATGCACTTACTGTGGGGTATTGTAACCTAAAACACAATGGTCTGACAGGCATTCTAAATTCATTGAAAGACTGTAATTATAAAATCCACACACTTGAATTATTGGCAGCAAATGTACAGGTTAATGATAGTGATGGTTTCTGTCCTTTGTGAGTTCATATTTGGAATACCATCATTAATTGTTCGACAATAGGTATTGGGACACATGCACCATATATGATGCAAGCAGTTAAACATAATAACACTCTTAGAACTCTAGATCTATTGCATATTATTTAGCATAATGCCTCTATGTGAGAGACTTGAAAGCAATACAACCTGAACTAACCTTGTCCTAAGTGATTTTTGATGATGAATACCATAGATGCCAATCTCTTTCATCGAACCTAACACTTATAACATTAGACATTAATGACTGTGGTCAGAAGTTTGAATTCAATCATTAGCAACGAAGTTTTCATAACACAACAATTGTACGGGGGATGGAAATATAAAGATGATAGATCAGCGAAGAACTGACACAGATGCTGGAACAGTGTGGACTTCTGACACCTTCTGTTACTGCGGTATTATTTGGTTGCGAAAGTTAAAATACTCTTTTTGCATTTCGGAGACATTGGTATTATAACAATTTGTTATGAGACAGTGATGGTTGCATTGAATGCTCTAAGGTAGAATTGATCGAGGGCTACTGAATAGCATTGTAAATGACTCTGATTATGGCTGTGCCTTGCTGCAGTGCACTGTGTATACTATTGCGTGACCTATAATTTGTAACGTTCAGATGCAACTCTCCTCGGACTGCATAGAAATATGTGCTAGTCTCGTCCCCAGCTCGATATGCTTTCACAATTAAGACGCGTTTTGCGGTGATGTAATCCACCTGCTGCTGCGTATATTGGGTCTGTAGACAAGCCTCCACAGATACAATACACAGGATCAGGCTTTTAATTAATCAGAGAATTTATAAACTACATATTTGCCTGAATTTAAGTTTGCAAAATTATTAAATTTCAATATTCAAAAAACAAATGAAACTCGAAACACTAAAACCCTCACTTTTACTCGACTTCTAATAACTCACTATTATGTAATTTTAGTACCACATCAGGTGGTGCTTTTACATCATTTTATAGCGGAATTATTAATATATTCAACCTGAATACGTCATGATGCTAAATACAATAACTAGCTCAGCTATAACCTGAAACTAATCCTGTTCCACTGAATATTCACATCTTGTGCTACTTATACATATTTATTAAGATTGACTAATCTTGAAATAGAAGGCTTTGAATGTTTTTTGATTTATGAAGGTTTTGATATAATTCAACAATCTAAATCCAATTGAATTAATTAGTGCTTGCCTAACTATTGTAATGGGTAATTCTGTACCCCTTCAACTCATTTATTGACACTAATGTTTCATAGTCCATAAAATCTTATGGAACTTGTTTACTTCATTATTGTGTACACTTATATTAATAAGTAGCCCTCAAGGTTAATTCCGTTTATTGGCTACAAGGTGTGAATAATTTAACCACAAATGTATACTTTGCAATCCCTCTTTGGAGCCATTATAGCTGCACTGATGACTCTTAATGCAAACATACATCCCTGTAAGGGCCATATTATGATGCCATGACCTTGACTAGTGCATGCTCGGTGATTGAATAACATGCAAATGTAGCATTGTTATGCCTCTCATATAAAAATGGCCACTTTTTAAGTTTTTATTCTTTGAAAATAGGAAAGAGCAGGTTGTATTCTACTGTTATATCTAGCTTCTACAACGGGACGAAACTGGGTTCCGTTGAAACGCCATATTGAAAAGAGTGAGTCTCCTAGGATGTTTGTTCTGTTTGATTGAATTCATGAGCCATGGAATGTGCTTATCAACACTTTGGTGAGCCTATCATAACTTTGCTAGTATACCGTAGTTGGGCGTAGCCCGACCTTTGCTACCAGCCCAGCAGAAGTACACATGGCCAGCACAATAGTAGATATCAACTTTGCAAATAAGCACGGAGTACACACAAAGTCTGCATAGCCCAGCGGCCGCTAGGCTATGCAGATTATTCAGTTGCATAAGTTGATATCTACTATTGCGCTGGCCGTGTGTACTTCTACTGGGATGGTAGCAGCATGTTTCATGCTGCTTACAATAGTTGAAATTAAGTATTAGATGGATCAAAATGTTAACATTCAGTGTATGATACCACGCACTTGAATATATATAAACATTTCACAACATTGCGCCCTCCCTCTGATAGTGCCTGGATTTGTGATTTGTAACAATCACATATGTGGGCAATCATATAGCCTCACACGCTATACAAATCCAGGTAATGGCTTGATACCCCGAACTTCTAAACGCGAAGGTCGGGCAACGCCCAACTACGGTATACTAGCAAAGTTATGATAGGCTCACCAAAGTGTTGATAAGCACATTCCATGGCTCATGAATTCAATCAAACAGAACAAACATCCTAGGAGACTCACTCTTTTCAATATGGCGTTTCAACGGAACCCAGTTTCGTCCCGTTGTAGAAGCTAGATACAACAGTAGAATACAACCTGCTCTTTCCTATTTTCAAAGAATAAAAACTTAAAAAGTGGCCATTTCTATATGAGAGGCATAACAATGCTACATTTGCATGTTATTCAATCACCGAGCATGCACTAGTCAAGGTCATGGCATCATAATATGGCCCTTACAGGGATGTATGTTTGCATTAAGAGTCATCAGTGCAGCTATAATGGCTCCAAAGAGGGATTGCAAAGTATACATTTGTGGTTAAATTATTCACACCTTGTAGCCAATAAACGGAATTAACCTTGAGGGCTACTTATTAATATAAGTGTACACAATAATGAAGTAAACAAGTTCCATAAGATTTTATGGACTATGAAACATTAGTGTCAATAAATGAGTTGAAGGGGTACAGAATTACCCTAATGCATGTAAAAGAAATCAAGTGCTTAATTAATTTAATCCTAATAATTGGCTTTATTTGCAAGTTATACCACACTCTGCTAGATACACACGAAATGAGTACAAGACAGTACTGAATTGTTGCAAGGGTCAATACATAACTAATGTATGCTGTATGCATGTGTGCAAATGTTACATGTTACACCAAACGTTCTATTAATAGGATTCAACTGCAAAATGCTGAAATTCAAAATATCTTGACTTGTCAGAATCACGACTCTCTAGGACCAACTTTCGGCCTGTGTTTGACATAACTTTTATTCTCCTTGTATTCTTCCTCTGGGACACAATGAACAATTCATCCCTTCTCCATTGCTGATATTCATTGGCTGTATCCCTATCTTTAATCTCCACGTTTAACCCATCACCCTGTAAAGCTTGTCCATTCTTTTTCGAGATTATCATAAATGATGGATTGCTGAATCCATTCGTGTACTTGAGGTACCACACTTGGCTATCTGGCCATGATTCACCCACGTCACTGAATTTCAGTACAGATGCATCATCCAGCTCCAACACAGTGTCATCCATTAGGCATCTGATGAGCACTGGAGTATAGGACTGGAAGAAATTATACAAAGTCGCATAAACCCGTTTGAAGAGTAAGAGGTACCTGAAGGATGTAACTATGTCCTTCAGCTAACTGATCCCTTTCACAGGTTGGCCTGCAGACACTATCAGTGCTGCCATGCTTATTGTGCAATGCATGCAATCATGATGGCTATATATTGTTCACTATCTTTATTTGCACAGTGAAACAAGCAATAGAATATTGAGGGCAACTGATCAAAAATATTGGATGTAAACAACTAAACATTGTCTATTAATCTTAGTACAGCATTGGAGATAATTTCGTGACTTGTGCATCGAAAATGTTTGTAAAATCATCAAAGATTTTGGTGCTTTAATTATGTTTATTTCAGGAGAAAGAGGTGACATAATGCTTTTAATAATAAGTAATTTTATACCCATTCACTAAGAAATAGGAATACTCACCTCTTGCCTAAACAGCTGAGCTTTGTCAGTGGCACTTTTAGTAGACAGACACAATGTTTGGTTTCCAGGCATTGGACTGATGACTTGGCCTTTGAACTTCACAGATTCAATATGGTCACCATCCCAACCCCACCGCTGGCTCTCATCACCTTTTAACGGACTCGTGATAAGTTTACGATTACCTTCGGCTGGTGTGCTTGTGGTACAATCACACGATAGCGTTAACTTGTCCTTGGTATATGAAATGATAAAAAATGTCCCGTCCAGTTGGTAGTCCAATACCCAATAATGAGTGCTACATAGTGCACAGTTATAGGGACACATGGTGACTTCTGAATTATTATTTTTACTGGACAAGACACAATTGCTTTCTTTGTGTACAATGTAGGAGACCTGTATCAGCTGTGTAAAAGAACTACCATAATACAACATACTACTCTATGATATTGCATTACAATAGACAATGCTGAAACAGTACCATGTGAATTCTTACATGTCATTGGCCCCCCAAAACATGAAATTGAATACAAAGTACTCCTAAAAATAGTAAATATTAATGGGAATGCATGCAGTATAAAAGTTAAATGACCCTCTTTTGCCAAGTAAAAAAGATAAACAAAATTACATTTATACTTAAGCTACTTGAATGTCATTTTAGCATGCTATGACTGCAGCCAAATAATGTCTCTATAAAAACCATGACATTATGGGTATAACAATTGTGAACTTTTCTGTCTCTCAATGAAATAGCAAAACATTTTTAAGCAATACGGTACCTAGGAAATGCTTACCACTTTTATTGTTGCACATTCATGCATCAGTTGCTGCTTGTCACCAGTACCCCTACAGCTGACAGCAAGAGTTGGGTGACCTTCCACAGTGGCATATTCATGCTCTGGTCTTGAAAAGTCGTCAATGAGAGGTTCTGGATTATCAATAACAACAAACTCATCTGTAGCAGGAGAACAAATAATGAGATGACCATGAGTACTTTCAGATTTTATGACGTTGCCTTCTTGTCTCCACAGGTGGCAATCATCAGAGGTGAGGTTGCAACAGACAAGGGTATTGCCTTTATTAGAAAGAAACTTTTTATCATTAGCACAAGATGCCATTGTGAAGGTTCCATCCAGTTGCATGTCCAGCATCCACAGGTGCCTGTCAAAAGGCATGGATTTGTTGACAGTATTACTGAGTACCACATTTTCTGTTAGCAAATCCCATGTCAGGTAATAGGATTGGAATCCGATCATGCAGCAATTCTGAATCTGCAAGAAAGCAATGCAGATGGTATAATGCACATAACTCTTGTTCAAAACACAATGACATGGAAAAATCAAAGTAGTGGCAGCAGTATATGGGACAGTTTCCGCGAAAATTGCCCCACGGTTAAAATGTTATAAAAACGCATCGCGTTTGAATCACTATAGCTTCCCAACGGATAACGCTATCGGCTTCCTATTTTCAACACTTCATACGACATCATTTCACTATGAAGTGTTGAAAATAGGAAGTCGATAGCGTTATCCGTTGGGAAGTTATAGCGATCAAACGCGATGCATTTTTATAACATTTTAACCGTGGGGCAATTTTCGCGGAAACTGTCCCATATATTATAGACATCTACAATAAACACTGTACATGTAGCCATATGACTATGATAGCTTGTTAAAATTAAAAAGGTTGAATGTTCTATGACTATACTAACAGCAGCAAATATAATGTCCATTGCTTTTGACACTTTTGAAGCATGGTTCATATAGAACTAAGAGTGTGATGCAACCTTTCAAAACTGCTGAAATATTCTACTTAGAGACAGCAGCTGAAACCAAATATAAACATTAATTAGCAATACATTCATTGTGTTGCAATCTGATAGTGATCCAGAAACCAGATGAAACGTAATTTATGTGCTTATGTTGGTGCTGGACTGTTTTCATGACAACATCATAATGCTGTTGCTATAAGTTTGTTTATGATAGATTTTGATTTTATCGTTGCGTTTCTACAAGTATTCAAATAAATGACTCTAAATAGGGATTATTGCCACCCTTCGGACATTCTTTTCTAAGACAAGTAGTATTATACAAATCACCTATAGTGGCTGGTTTAAGTTTGTTACAAGCGTTTTCATAGGAATCAATATAAATTGCATTCAAAATGTCTTACTAATCATATTCCAATGTTACATCATCCTGTACTCCTAATGAATGTGGAAAGTATCAAGCAAAACTCTGTTTTTGTTTAATAATACATTTTGCTATCTCAATTTTATTGATAGTATCTGATATAAGCGCTACATGAATGCATATTACTGTTTACATTTGATAGCTAATTTGCTGATATTACAAGTATTTCATGTCCCTTCTTGTTTGCATAAGCTTTCAATATGACAGCAACATTGTATACTTAGTTATTATGTCCCATACAGAAGACAAAAAAGTTTAGCTTTGTATCAAGCTTACTAATAACATTCATGTTGCCAAATGGAACGGTCTAAAATAAAAAATTTAAAACAGAAATAAAAACTGTTGCGTTAATCTTTTTATCATTCAAGAGATGGTTGTTACTGAGTTAATGCATGGTTGATTAACTTCAACTTAGTCTCTAACAGGTGCAATATTGTCCTCCCCACTCTACACCTTCTCATTCCTTGATGATCATGAGAACAATAAACACTTACCATAGGATGCGCATTAAATCGTTTGTCCTTCATATACCATTTCTTCTTCACAACAAAGCATCCATTTAAGATTATCCATTGTGCATCTTCCTCGTCAATGTCACAATTTTTCACTATCAGTTCAGCATTATCATCCCATTGCAATACTTTTTGCTCTTTTCTTGACACTATTGTAAAAGCTCTGTCCTTTTTGCCTGGGTAGATGTACCAGTGCTGACTGAGGTTGGTAAAATCCATATTTGGGTTAACTATCACTTCATCATCTTTGATCTCCAACACAGAACCATCCTCCACATCCGCCAAGCACATTGGGACCATGGGCTAGTATTTGAGTAGAAAAATAAAATGATGTATTTATAGCAAACAGATGCCTTATCGAATTGTACCATATTATTTGTTTTCAATATTAAAGTCAATAAAGTCTCCCCTTTTTTGATGGTTAAATGTGTGCACTATTTACAGAACTACATGTATGTAAAAAGCAAATCACTGTAATTTATTGACCATCATTAAAATGTGTTATTTGCTATTAAATGTACACTTTAACATATGATTGTAGACTATTAGCTTGTATTTTTTAATTAGCATTGCAAATTCTTACTCCAAATGAAGCAATTATAATCTATGTGCAAAAAATCGGTAAGAAAATTTAATTATCACAATGCACACAAAGTACATACTGTTAACATACAGTACTTGAGATAATATCCAATTTTCTACAATAATACATAGCCTTGTATGGATGAGGCAAATGTAGGCATTTCCTACTTTTAAGTGTTGACCTAATTTCTTTAACATGTCTGTAATACACACAGCTGAGAACCACCAACATTGTAGTGAGCATGTGTCTGTCATCTAATTGTGAGTACAGTACTTGGAATGCAGCTTTTGTTACTTGACACTAAACTGTCAGTATTGCTAAATTTCGACTTTTAATAACTGCCCTGTGTAGTAAATTCAGTAGTTCACATCATTCAGTGAATACTTTCTGACCTATTGATATTAGGATTGAATAATATAATGTGTATAAGTTGGTGGACTTTCATGATAATTTCAACACAAAAAAGCTCAGCATCACTAATACTTTGCATGCTAACAGCATCTGCCATAATACAAGTGGTTAATTTTCTTGTTTGCAGGCAGCATTGCTGCAGTAATACTTACACTGGACTGAAGGCAAATAATTCCACATTCTGGCGGTTTCTTCAAACAGACTGGCACATTTTCTTGGTCTTTTATGCACATTACGGTTCGATCCTTTGCAGACACAATTATGTTACTATCTTGAAACCATCTCTGACAGTAATCCCCACGTCTGATTTGAATATCAACTCCATTGTCAGTACTGGCCAATACCATTTTGTTCATCTTGGAAACAATCATAAATGAATTATCTGGTTGTTCATCTAGATACCACAATTGTGTGTCAGTAGAAATATAGTTCATTTTTTTGAAGACCAGTCTATCATCTTGAATAGATAGAACAGTTCTACCACGTGGATTCGTAATATAATGTGGCATTCGTTTGAATGGCTAAATAATCCAAGCAATCAAACATATTAAGAGTCACATGTAATGAGGTATACGTAAACATTTTATACTGCAATGCATATGCCTAACTTAATACAGTGCCATACATCATAATATAATGCTGTAGATAATGCTTACTGTTTCCACATAGGTGAATTTCATGTACCATTAACAATATTAAAGTTATGTAGGGAAAATATGCGCCAGTAGTAATACAGATATTATCCAATCAAAAGTGTGATACGTAACATTTGCAAGTAGATAGATTGTATGCTCAATTGTTTGGGATTATAGTGTAAATGATTAATGTGTGTTGATATGCTGGCACACTGAGGCATGCAGGAACGTGAGGCAAAGAGGCTTCGTGGAAAGCTGTTGAGAAGTGTGAGATTGCATGGTGTCAAACAATGTAAAATTGAAATGAGGAAGTCTAGGCATTGTGTGCACAGTCACTAAGTAGAACCCCCCCCCCCCCCCCCCCCCCTCCCCCAATCCGGCACTGACAGGTTGTGCAGTTGCAATTGGTTATTGTTTACATTGATGGTTCCATACCTGGCAAGTTCATGCTATCAGTGAACTACCAAGATTATTTCTGAATTCATACTTAGTAGCTGCAATTATGGGTTCTTCCCCCCCAGTCAGGAGCATGGTGTTGTACATTGTATAGGTATTGCTTGTCTAGCAGCAACATGCCCAATAGATGTGACACCAATTATGTGTTAATGTGGGTGGGAGAGATGAGCGTTTAGGAGATGCATTTGAATATAACGGCAATGCAATCCATTAAATTCTACATGCAACTATTCTAGCACAGATTATCAAATGCATGTTGCATACATAGACAATTTGTTTCCCCATAAATGCAGTGGTCACATTAAACTTCTGTCAATATTTTACATGCATATTAAATGATGCATGTAGGGACGAAAAAACATTTTCTGGGTTACAGAAGTTACATATCTACATGATACATGTTTCAACCTCCTGTCAAGCATCGTGTTTGTGACATTTTTATTGCAGTACAGCTGTATGAGCAAATGTATACTTGCCAAGCTTTGTCAACTATGCAGGGTGAAGTACCGCACATTTGAAGGGTATCACGCTGGATAGTAACCCACATGCAATTTTACATACAATTCACAAAGCAATGTTTACCAATCCTATACACTTTGTACCATGCATGTACCTTTCTTGTATTCTGTATTATACCATACTGATGATTTTGAACTGTCTCGCATTCTTTGGGTGGTGACTGATTCTGCTTTGCAGCCTTATCTTCTGAGGGACTAAGAGTATCATTGCCACATTCTGTGACTTTCTCCTTCTTTTGGGAAACTGTAATAAATTTTAAATCTGTTTAAATATAGCATGTATTCGGCAGCTAATGCTCACCTGGTTGCTTGGCACTGCTGTCCTTCGATTCCAGCATACTACCTTTCTGTACACATGTGACATACATACACAGATAAGCAAATATAACCCAATATACTGGCCTGAGAATGCTTCAGCGCTCTAGTCTCAGAGCTACTTGAATTAACCTATGATTGCATTGTACGTAAGAGTAGTATTCTCGGGTGGTCATCTATTATCTAATTATATTAGCTGGCTTGGCTATTTATGCTAATTGGGCTCAAGGCTTTCAGTGTATATCTATGCAAGCCATTAATGAGTGCAAACTGAGCCACAATGCAAGGATAATATAATTTCCACTCCACAAAGGTGTGCTCGTCTCTGTTACCATTCGTTCTGCACTATGAGTATGCATTATGAATGCAATGTTTTGTAAGAACTGCAATTGAAAGTTGCACCAAATCATGACTAGTTCAGGTCCTTCCTCCATATAGTGGATGGTTACAAACTTTTATTCCAATAAACATAGCATTTAGTAGAGAAGACACAAGGCTGCGCGGTCTAAATCTGTTTATCCTTATTACTTTGCTAAAACACAAAATATTTGCAGGTGATAGTTTTATCAAAGCTGTATGCACTTCCAATAAATAGATGATAATGCCACTCCTTTTACCATACCCTACACTATACAGGTCTGCACTACCATTACCTGCATTTGAACCCTCTCCAAATGGTATAATGTACAGTTTATGGTCAATAGTTCATCAATGTAGATCACTTACATGTACATTCGGTGATCTTCACAGTCAATTTGGTAAATAATATAGTATAACAAAGTAATTACCTCATGTAAATCAATAGAAATTTTTTTACCTGTGCTTCGGTACAATAGAGTGCATCTTCATGAAAGCAGCTGCTATACAAATCACAGTAACTAGAAGTGGTATCCCAACTCCAACTCCAACTCCAACACCCACTGCAACTGCATGAGAGTCATTTGGAAAATAATTGTCTCAGTTTAGGCTATGTATGGTGACGTAGAATTCTCCCAGGCCCTTTAGAATGGCACTGCGCAACTCGCGTGCATAACGTAACTATAATTGATCGATGATGCAACAGTGTAACTGTCTCAATAACTAAGGAAGTTAGTACAAGCTTGATTTCACAATAAAATTAATGCAGGAGACTCAGATTTAATTAAACTTCTTAACAACTCTCAGTTTTAAAAGTAATGTGACTTGTGACAGAGTGATAATTGAACTGAAATATACAACAATTCCCCCAAACGGGCAATACCGCTAAACTCCAATTTCATGCTCTGAAAGCTATTGTTTTGCAATGTCTTATCAAATCTATAAGGAAAATAATACATGTTTAGATACGTGACTTCTGCACCTGAATATCAATTTTGAAACTTAAGAGATGGGATTTACAAGTCGTTTTAGTTATTAAACTCTAATTTTGTAAACATCTAACATCCGTCAGAGGTAAAATTATATCTCCAGTATCTAGCATGTTGTGGACAAAGTAAAACATGCTAATTATGTTTGTATGTGTGCAGAAATTTGGTTGGAATAGTTTCATCCCATTAAGCAGATACGAATGGCAAAATTTGCAATATATAACCCTCTTCTTTACTAAGACGAACAATAAATAGAACATGCATGTATTTCATTTTAATGAATGGTACATGTATTTGGTTACATATGTGCATTGCTACCTGCTTGGAAATAAAAAGAACTAGAGAAGAAAAAACTTCTTTTATTTCTCCAAAACTCTCAACAGGCGGTGAGTAACCAACGTGCATGGAGCTATACATTAAGTCTTTTGAAAAATCTGAGTCACCTAAATTCGCATCAAACGCTTCATTTAAAATTTTATGCTGTCATCTGAATTAATGATACTGTACTTGCATCACTGTAATCATATTCCCTCGTATTTCATAGCCTTGTGCTTAATTTAATAATTCTGATTACAGATTAGGTAAAATGACATGTGGCAGAGGCTAGCCACCTTTAATAACTAATAAAGACCAGTATGAAGATGTATTACAACTGCAGTAGTCCATGCAGATATGCAAACCCTTCTTGGGCTACACCCCAGACCACAACAGGAGAACGTACAGCGGTCCTCAATTCCCCGTTGCTGGGCAGGTGAGGTACCCACCCAATGTAGTCCCTTTCATAACAACTGTTCATTACCACTCTACTTTTTAATCCTGGGGAGAGCTCTGAATTGGTATATTCAATGGCAACATAAACCATTGGATAATCACACTGTGATTTTTAATTCCTAGACAGCATGTATGCTGGTAGTATGCATGTAGTATAACCATCGTGATGTACTGACCTGGGTACATATCTGAGTATGATATACTGGAACTTGATTGAGACTCTCCTATATGATAAAACAATGTGCTATTTCGATAAAAATACAGATGTGTGCATGCATATGTACACATGCAGGCTTCTTTCCTCTATTTATTCTAACATAAATGTTAAAAGCAAGCTTATGTGCTCAAATCAAATCAATTGGAACAGAAACATCTGACAGTAGAGCTGTTGTATTGCGTTCACAGTTTGGCTATATACACAGCTCAAAGCACCTTAGCCTGAATGGGCATGAAAAAATCTACCAATTCATGGCAATACATATTTTTGTGCACTGAAACATTCTTGGCACTTACAAGTCAGTGTATTAAATGGTAATGGCATCAATTCACAATGATACCTTGAACTGGATCACTCTCTGGCCCCACTCCTCCATCATTCACAGATGAAATGGTTATAGTATAGCCACTTCCAGTTGTTTTCACAGTTTGGTTATATGCACAGCTCAAAGCAACGCAAAAGCTCTGGACTGATACTTTAGATGTGAAGGTGTTCATCCCAGATATAAACTTGACCACATACTGTGATACATTGCCACCCTGTGTATTAGTGTGAATTTGCAGTCACAAGTGACAAAGTGCAATAGCACAAGCTCACGATATGGCTCCAGTAGATATTCAGTTGGGTTACCGATCCATTGATTAATGATTCATGAACTCTGATTGTAGAGGTGGGTGGGGCTTCTGGTACTGACATAATACATCAGGATGATTAAATTACAATTATGACTAAACCTTACATGTCCAATGTGATACACTTGTTTCTGAGAAATCTCCACACCTATTGATAGCTCTAGCACTAATTTGATACATCATGTTACTGGTTAGTCTATTAAATGTAGCATTTGCAGCAGCAGTAGATTTAACTGCTCCATTCATCATAATGATGATGTCACAGTAGGTATCCTGATCTCCAAAAGAGCAGCTTGCTTCCAGAGCATTTAATTTTGCAGTTACTGATAAGTGTGGGGTGCTGGGAGCAGCTGGAAATCAAATGGAAGACGACTTAGATTCAGAAAAATAACTCTTTGAACGCCAAGTGCATATATACATAATGCTCACAAAACGAGAATTATCTGCCTCACCATTCTTGCAGTGCTGTGTGTTGTATTGTGTTGATCAATATCACTTTGAATATGCATGCAAGTGCAATACTGACATGCATGTAACCCCATAGTCATACGAATATGTGGTCCTGGTGTAAGCACATTTTGTGTGTCCAGTATAACCTGCTGGCACCTTTTGTTGCAACAATCCATAATACGAACTTGCAAAAGGGGAAGAGTGAACAGGCATGATATACTACACTGATCTGGGCTACGCATTACTGTTCTTGGAGTATTGAAGTGATGCATTAGTGAAGTGAAGTGAAATCATTCGAATAATGGCTATGTAGCCAGTGCGAGAATTTCTTTGTACATGTACTTATATAAGGTTACAAGTGTAACAAGCATATGCACGCATCATAGAGTTGTGAATGATCAACAAATTTATGCACGCAATATCTAAATCATGCATGAATGGTGTAATGGTTGTGTGTGCATGCATGCATGTTTGCATTCAAAGAGTTAATATGTAGTACAATTCTTAATCTCTATATAATGTCAGAGAGGAAATGACCATCAGCACATGAATTGAGTTCTGACAGATAAGGAAGACGTTTAATTATAATTGGTCCAGTATAAATCAATGTCAAAATGAATACAGAGGTCCCTTTTTTAGAGGAATGATCAGACAGTTAAGTTTTTAACAGCACTTGAGCCAGAAGACAATATGGAACAGTTTCGTGCCTTTTCTATTTGATGGTTCAATGTTTGAAAAATACCCTGCTTCGTTGTTGCTCACTGTGCATGTATGCATGTAGAGCATGGAAACCTATAAAGAAACAGTCTACTTCCCTTGTGCTTACAACCAAAGTAAAAATTAAACACTGATAGATAAGAATTTTATAAGAATTCCATCAGAATAAGTTTTTAGTCGTTTCAGTATACCAATCTGAAAGCAAGTGCTCTTTGATGTATGTCAGAGGGGTACCAAATAAGAAACAGCCCAAATAAGAAACAGCCACATCAAGTATTCAATCAAAACTCAGCACAGAGGTTGTGGTCTGAGTGCACGTGAATGATGATAATAATCTTGTGGTCAAAAGGTTAGTCAGTGTTTAACGTTTAGAACTGCCACAACGAGGGGAAGGGGGGGGGGACTTTCCCCTATTTTTAGCAACAATAGCTGTGTAAACCAACGAGCATTGCCAATGAAACCATAACCATTACAATAACTGGAAGTTTTACTATGAATATTATTCATTGTTTTTTGATAGTAATGATGTTATAAACATTCAGCTATGGTTCATTGAAATGCTGGTGACCTCTCTGAGGTCGTTTTATCAGATGGCAGGGGGTGGGTGGGTGTTAATGCATTGATATCATGTGATCATTATCCTGCTGCTTTTATGCATACTGTATGTCTTCTATCCATTGTAATCATGAGGGACAATGTAGCCATTAAATATAGTGTGTGTAGCTTCATCTTCCATGCCACACTACTTTGCATATCAGCTTAGACAAAATAGGGATAAAGATTTCTTAATCTTGAATACATTATTGAAGATACATGTACATGTATTAGCAGATAAGACACAGATATATATAGGCATTGTACCAGACCTGCATGCATGAGAGTGAGGTCAGCTCTTAATGTGAATCTCAGTGAAACGTCTGAAATAATGTCTACTACCTACAGCCATCACCTCCCCCTCTGTAGCCATTCCCCCTAGGAGCCCACTCCTCAGGGCCCAGGTACCACTTGACCTCCTTCACATCCCAGGTGTCCTTGCTGACCATAGATTAGCAAAAGGTCACAACATTAACCAGGAACTGGTCACCCGCAAATCAATTCAGTGAATGTGGTTGCTTGGCCCTAGCCAGGTGGTATTGAAGACATAAAAGTGCATACCATTGTGCACATAGGTTGATGTCATGGCTGTGAGACAGTCAGATATATCTACCATAGCAAATAAATAGAACTGGCTCTGTGGCATCACTTGTGTGTGTTTTATAAACATGAAATGCTTTATGTAATAGGAATACTGTGTTTGTGTTAGACTTATGATTTTCAAACTGAGGAAACTAGATAATACAATATTCACTTCGAGTTATAGGATTGATCGGCAATGGTGGTGTAAAAAGGAGAAAACAAGGATCTGTCTAAAGAAAAATGATACAGACTTATATGTAGCATGTTAATAGGACCTTAAATGTGTATGTGCTAAATACAGGTCTATGCCATTCCTTTTACAATCACCCATGCTTCATCCTTTTTACACAACTATTGTCATCCATGCCAAATTCTATAACCCACCAAAATTTTCAAAGTATGATCTAAATGTACATTTACGACTTACATAATACATGTAGTTTGGCATTTCCAACGAGGTACTGAGTACTGACATCACTGCTGTTGCATGTTATCAGCGATCCATTCAGCTCAGCAGTGACATTTACATGAAGAATGGAAGAAGTGCATGGAGTGTCTCCAGCAGGAGGGACATTGGATGCTTGGAACAGCCCACATAGAATAGACTGGCTGCCACAATTGCTTTGAGCACTCTGACGTAATAGCAGTAAAGTTGTGTCTGTTCCTCCACACGACTGTACTGGCACAGTCCATCGTGTGAACAGACGAGGAACAGATATGTTGCACATGTACTGCACAATTGCATTGGGACATAGTGGTGCTGAACAGTTTGGTCCATCTGGACACGATAGCTGAGCCAATGCAACTGAAATAATTGCACATGTGCATACCTTATAACATTAGAAGTCATCATGTTTGGTAAATAACCACATGCAGTAAGGAATTACTGTGTGTTTGTTGTCAACTAGCTTATGTGAGTGTACATTTTAAGTTCTAAAATAATAGCAATAGTAAACCTGTGAGACTACAGAAGCCTATTATTACCGGTGAAGAATAAACATGCAATGCCATATACTGTAGTGTGCTTCTGAAATCCAAAACAGCCCACCTAGTTCATGAAATAGCGCAGGTCACAGAATAGACTCACGTGGTAATAGTCCAGCCATCAACAAGTACAGTAGCATCATCCGCTACAATGTTACAAAACAAATATAAGCAATCCAACTTAGAAATATGCTGATTAAGTAAAGACATGTGCATTGGTTACATATATACATGTATGTGCCAAAATATACTCTCATTTGCAGCATAAAATATTCAATTCATTTGTAAAGCCTGGCTGACATTCGATGTCCTTAACCCTTTGGACGCCATGCTAGTTCATATATATGCATGCATAACACACAACTGTTTTGAATTCTGCATGACAGTGTAGTACGAAATGTGTGGATCGCAACTTACTTGTGACCTGCTAAGTACATGACATGTTTTGTTACTTTACAACAGTAGTAATTATGTTTCTTCTCAAAAACACTTTGTTCAGATGACTTCACTAGTGCTATTTACTCCCAGAACAGGAATGTGTATCCCACATTAGTGTAGTACAACATGTTTAAAATGCCAGTTCACTCCATCTCCATGTGCAGTTCATAATAAGTATGGTTTGTTACAACTGTATGTACGAGGTAATGATGGCAGACAAAATGTGCGTACCCCAGTGCCCCACCTAGGTTTAACTTCAGTATCTACATGGCTGGTTTACATGCATGTCACTGAATTGCATGCATGTAAATGTACAATATGGCGATTCTTTGTAATAAACACAACACTGACATGCATAATTATATGATTGTGTGAGAATGCATGTTATATGCACTTGGCGTTCGTTCAAAGAGTTAAATGACCGTTAAACACTGTATGTCAAGTTAAAAGTTAAAGATTCACGTCGTTCAATGTGATGTGTTTGTTCTGATGATCAAGCCAAGTTTTTGTCAGCACACCTATCTTGAATTACGCTTGCGTTCCTGCCTTGGACACGCAATCCTCGTATTAATATTCCCACGTCTGTTATAGACCCCTTTCCGCGTCATCCCAGGAAAGATCGACCATTTGTCATGGACCAAAACTCGTGCGTTATTATGGAGTTTTGTGCAATGTTATGCCATCGGATGCAAACGCGGAAAAAAGTCCGCGTGCCTGCAGATCTTTTAGTACGCAAGAAGTGGATTGCTGCTCTAGGTTTTGAACCACCTGCTCTAGGTTTTGAACCACCAAAGAATGCTAGGGTCTGCAGTCGAGACGTAGATTCGTACGGAGACGCATAATTGACATCATTCGTATAATGAAAACATAAATTCTAAATAACGCACATGTTTTGGTTCAAAACAATATGACCACTAAAATGATTCCTTCTTGGGATGACGCGGAAAGGGGTCTATAACCACAACACCGTATTATACGTCGATGGTAACTTGCATGTTCGCGCACTGGGCAGTTATGAAGCGGCCACTACAGTAGCCAGTAATTAAACAGTGTAAACATTGTTAGCACAGTATTACCAATTCTCACACGTCAACTGATTTGAAGATAATTGGACCTGCCTGCTTTATGAATTTGAACATTGCTAATTCAGTATTGTTATCCACTTTAGGAACTCCAGCTAGATCTGGACAAGCTTTACAGGTTAAAGAATTGCGACTTATGCTTGTTCCCTCAGGGATTAACCTGGTTGGCTCTTCTCAGTTCCCCGCGAGGTAGCTAAAGTAAACAATGCGTCGCTACACAAACTCGTGTTGTGTACAGTGCGGGCAATGCTAGGTGCGTGCAGTCTACACATGGATGGCACATTCGTCAGCAACAAGTCAACACGAGAACTTACATTCAAGGCGAAGACACAAATAGGAAATGGTATTAATTCGCTTTTCTAACCGTGTAGCGGTGATGTCATCCATCCGCAACGAGTTTCTTAGAAGGACAAAAAGCACTATCGGCGCGATTAATGACCGTATATCGCTTGTTCTGTCAACAATTACCGTATATATCATTGATGTACAATCTGTTGTGCACATTGCTATCAGACCAACTACATACAACATACAATTCACTGCGTGTCAACACAACTACTAGAGGAAGTGGGCTCACACTAGTCTGGGGACCAGACCAAAACAAGAAATGTTTAGGTTTAGGTCAAAACATTTCTTGTTTTGGTCTGGTCCCCAGACTAGGCTCACACTCATCAATAAAAATAAACCCCTTGGGGGGAAAAAAAAAACAACTGTAATTGCTGTTTATTGCATTGTCTCAAGGAAGAGCATATGTGACATCGTATATTAGATTTGTGATTCTAATTTCACCGTTAAACTCAACAGATGCTTTATATGTTTATCACATTATTAAACAGCTAATTAACTTGTACAATTCATTACAATTTTTTGGATTTATATTGTTTGTCTGTGTCAGAGAAGTCAGGAAAGGCCATCGCTCTTACATAAAATCCTGCTAAACTAATGCTATCCTCGATAGTAGTGATGTAACTATATGCAAGCGCATGGTTTCCTGCCATTCATTGTAGGTCATATTATCTGTTATTTCACCATGTTATTAACCAGATAAAGCAAACGTATCCTGCATTAAGATGGGCGTTCTTTAGCTTGGGTTTATCCATTGCTCACGTCCCTATCTGTCGCCATCGTGCAGTTTTCTGAAGTTCGCAAGATACAACGCAGCGCTTCCATAGTTTGCTCCTTTTGGAGTCGCACACAGGGATTGTCTGGGGCCCGACTGATGCATTCCAGACTACGGTACAGTAGCAGCTCGCACATCAGTACATTAGCACTGATAGTTAGCTTAGTTTCCTATGAATAACCCTTATTTTCCACTATTGTGAGGTGTTACTTTTCCACTATTGTGTGGTACGTCTGTACAGTAGCCGCTCGCTCCAGCGGTAATTATCACATTCACTACAGCGGAAAAATAATTATAGTTCACCTGGTACAGAAGAAACTGTAGGTGTACTTAGCAAACCCACCTGTGGTTGACTGCTCCTCTCTAAATGGAATTCACTGTTTATCGTGGCTTTGCTGTTACGCAACGTTTCGTAATACGCCTCTTTTCTACAATTTCATTTCCTACTCCGGGCCCCACCTACCTGTACAGCTTCAACCTTGCTTTGTTACCTTGGTGGAGGAATGCAACCTGTTAGTTTGTCAATGAGCACACCATTTTCTACAGTGTATGAAGACGAGTGATGGTCTTCATTATGCTCATGCACACCCTCATGCATTTGCAACATGTCGATGGATATGGTGATATCTGCTATGGCAAATGTGTATCGTATGATACAGATTGTTGCTGCAGCATTACATGTCTAAACTGGGACATCACAAATTTGCCAACCATTCCTACACAGAACACAGATCAATTGCTTTTAGGTCTCTGCTTTTTTATTGGCAGATGGACGTTGCAGACAAATGTCTGTGGAGTTGGGTCAGGTGAGACTGGCTGCCATTGGGATTAAGTTACATGTAATGCTGCGTGGTTTGTATGTGTAGGAACCATACACACTTGTGCATAGCTATACATGTACATGCACATCATTATCACTTGAATCCATCGTGTACCACTTGTGCATGCATGGCAGGTGGATGGATGAAAATAGGCTAGCACATATACACCGCATGTGAACCATGCCACTTACCTTCCCTTCTAGCTCCATCTTCCTGTGCTACTCGTACTGCATGTGGTTAAAATCATGACCTGACCAAGCATGGTTTCAGTTGCAAGCATGGAACTCGTAATCATACAAATATGTAAACTGTGGAATGCTGCCATGATCAATAGAACACCCTTTTTCAGGCTTGAATCACATTCAAACAGACCGATGGAATGAAGTCGGTTGATTATGACTCGATGTTGTTGTATGCACTGCATGGCATAGTGGCATTTGCACAGTAGTCCTAAACATTCAGTCCTATATTTCACGAATATGTAATAGGTTGATCGGGATGTGAGAACTTTACACCCACGACAAGATACACTTCTAATTGAATAGTGTTCTTATCTAACCACAAAGACCTGTTTCCAAGAGCTACAGCTTAAAGTTCTGAAAGGTTTCCTTATACTCCTCACTCTTCCTGGCTCTACTAAGTTTTGCACACTTATTCGATTCACCCTTTTTTTTTTCATCCTCTCATTTATGGAACGCCCGAGCCGCCAAAATTCACGAAAATACGGTATGTTGGAAAAAAAAAATTTCACGGAAAAAAGTTTTTTTTCAAAAAAAAAAAAAAAAAAGTAAGCCTCTGTTTTACGGAGAGAAGTTGCTGTTTTACGGACGATTCGAATGAACGCTCTCTTATTAGAACACTTGTTTACACCTGTAGTGCACGGTTTAGAGCCAGCTACACGACCTTCTCGCTTCGACTTTCATCACCCTTTCGTTACAAGTGACAAGGGAGCGCAACGAAATCAAATCCTTCTGACCAGATCAGCTGTACCAGGGAACAATGCTCGACCGATAGTTACGGCTAGCTGCGGCCTTGTTTCGTATGCGCATCTTCGCTAACATCTTACTCTACCGTGTACCTACGGGCCTGAGCTTGATCCAGAGCAATACGTGACGAATTAACCGATTGAAAGACTTTCTGATAGGACCTTCAGTACTTCGGAAAGTGTAGCTGGCTCTCTACCGGTTTCTTTCTTTGATGTTGCAGTCGCTCCGAAGTTCGCGCGCGTAAATTTACCATGACACCTCTTTCCTTCCGTGCTGGTTGTTACTAGTTGTGGTTTCATATACAACATTTCTGTCCTCTGCACAATGCGATTGTCCATACTGGCACAGTGCGCTGAGCTGTGCTGTCAAGAGGTCGGATGCAGCACGGTATATTACACATTTCCTGATTGGCCTACTTGCTTGACAAACCGTGTGCTAATCATGTTTTACTAGAGCTCTACTCTAGTATCTATGTCCGAATTAAAAGCTTGCATTTACTTATACCGGGTGCTTCACAATGAATACAACATATTTCAATCACAATAATATTTCACAGCATAGTACAAAAATATGAAAGAATAACGTCTTGCATTTCTTGAGAACACCCAATATTCCATGTTACACCAGATTAGTCAAGTTTAACATACTATTAATAGTTGATGTTAAGAGTTCTCTCAAAGTAGTAGTATGGAAGAAAATGCTCTGTTGGTGGGCAACAAATACATGTGCTAAAAGACTGTACCAGCATGAAAATTGGATGAGAAAAATTATATCCCATCACTATTGATCATGGTTTGAATTGATTTCATTTCCCACAGTATGCAGTTTCTATTTGCAAAACAACACCAATGTTAAGGTTACAGAGGGCATCCACTAAAGATGCACCAATTGCAAGTGAAAAATATCGTTCTATTAACTATAATCCATTAACAGAATAATGTAGACCAAGATTATGAATTATTACATGGATAGGAATTAAGGAAGACACAAAAGATTATCATTTTGAACTTAACCAAGAACCAGCTAACATTTTTGTCCAAAAACAGGCTCGGATTGATCATATTGTAATATTGCTTTGCCTGTATTTTAAAATGTCTATCAGCTTGAAACTAAATGAAGCACACATGAAAATGCTAACATGCTTTTCAGTGAGCATGCAGTAGCAATGAGCCCATATGCTATGCAAGTATTTAAATATATTCACTTGACTTCGTTTCTATGGTCCTGTGTAGGGTAAAAAAATTTGAACCCATACATGTATTGCAGAGGATCAATCAAAGTGGGGGAGTGCAAAATTGCATGCAGCAGTGATATAGTGAACTGTACTGTAACCAGACAAATTGTTTTTGTTTTGGTTTCAAACAGAAATCAGTACAGATCACATTCACACGATGTAAGCTTGATTTGGACAAACATGATGAATCCACATGCAATTCTCCATCAGGTAGAATTTGAGGACTGTAGGATAAATAAAATCACACACACACACACACACACACACACACACACACACACACACACACACACACACACACACACACACACACACGCGCGCGCTACTGTGGAGGCCTGCAAGGCTGCAAAGAGAAAACAATTTTATTTTAAATGGCTGATTAGTTTAGGTGTGCCTAGAGCTGCACTCCTTACACTAGTTGATACCATACCCACCTACTCATCAACCCTCCCTCCCCTCACACCACACCTTCTTTTGTCTTCACACACACCACTACTGTGTAAGCACACAACACATCATTGTACACACACACATACACACACTTCACACTCATACTCACACAAAGTGTAGACACCCTGTACACACACACTAGTGTAAGCCCTCTGCACGCACACACACACACACACACACACACACACACACACACACACACACACACACACACACACACACACACACACACACACACACACACACACACACACACACACACACACCAGTGTAGTGGAGTACTCAACATGTACTGACCATAGGCTGTGTGATGAAGATGTTTGCCTTACAAGTACACTGGGCTCAGTATAACCTAAATATAAAAAAAAAATAGAATTTTTCAACTCACATTGAAATCTTGTTTATGTTACCTAGGTCTTCAGGTGGGATAGCCACATGTACTTGCTGTGATTGGAGATGGCTGAAGATAAAGCCACATCATGTGAGAGGTACAAATTAATAATCATTGTATTACGTACCCATTTCCTCAGGTTCTGGGACACATTCTTCTGCTTCCCATCATGCCACATGTTCATAGCTAAACTCTTTGTCACTCCCTTACATTACTGGTTCATCAACAGCTTCAACTTTATTATCCTTGTGTAGCTTCGTCTTTCCTTATCCTTATCCATTCCTCAACCTTGTTATGTATTATATACCGTGACGTCAAGGCGTGTAACAGGTACCTGCCTTCTTGCATACACAACATGAAGTGTGGATACGATCAGGATTTCTTTGCTTACTATGTGCGCAATTATCTTAGTAAGAATAGTTTAGTATGTTCTGACCTTTCTGTTTTGAAAAACTACTATTCCAACTGATATGTTTCTGAAACCCACAGCATACATTTGCGGATTGGTGAGCTTATAAATGTGCATTCCAATCTTGCTGGAGATGAAGTATTGCATTTGCTCAACAGAAGACCAGGGTTAAATCTACTCAGCAAAAACCGGAATGGAAACATCGCTTTGTTTGCCTTGCATATCATCAACAGTATCAAGCCCTAGCAGTGAAGATGAAAAAGATAAACTTCATATGGCTGGGTTAGGGGAGAAAGTTATAGGATTTTCTGCTTTGAATGTTGATGCAGAAAGCTTTAGGGATACCATTCATTCTCAAAGTCGCACCTTTCAAGTGGCTACGTCATGTGCAAGGCAAAACCTAATTCAGCACAGTTGGAACCATTGTCAAACCTGACATATAGTTCACCAGCAGTCTTAAAGGAAAGATATGGATGCTGCAAAACATATTTGGTCCCACTGCAGCAGGATTTAGACATGTCATGCATGAAATCAGGTTCAACTAGTGTAAGCAGCTTGTTTTTCATAACCAATTAATGTACATACAGTCTGTTGATATGTTTCAGATGATGAAGTGTTTGAAATGTGGGCTTTGTCTTCCTATGGGTGATTTATTGACCCATGTGGAACTGTGCAAAAAATGAACAAATATTGTATTACGCCCTCGGCGTTTTTAAAGATACGAGTACGAAATAATGACACTACTTTTTGTATTTCAACTAAGTTAGTATGTCTGTTTCATAGTATCCATTAACATAGCAGTTATTTCAGTGAGCTAGTGCTTGCGCACAGAAAAGGTCTTGAATGTCACCAAGTAAATTTTATGCAGACAAGACATTTTAACTGTACTGCAATTTTCTAATATGTAGGGATGCTAGCTTGTTAGACCTTGTATATTTTTACATTTGCTAACATCTGTTTACTGTTGTCATACTATTTTTATTTCATTTGTAGTTAAAATACATACTGCCAATATATATATATTTCATTGGTGAAGAATGGGTTCTTCATCTGATGATGAGTATGCATTTCTGCCGTTCCTTTTCACTCTTTTGTATTTGTATTACATGTTCCATGCATTATTAATATACATGTATATACATGTATAAAGATGCAGCTGAAATGGACACACCCTCCCTCCCCCCACACCACACCTTCTTTTGTCTTCCCCCACCCCCAGATTCACCATTGAATAGAGCTTTCTGACCCATAGTGGAAAAACTGGTGAATCATCTACAATGACTTCCTATGAGAGGAACTGGGACATTCTCTCTGCCCCGTAGCAGTAATATTGTACGCAGCCCCATCATGACATAGTGGTTGTCGCTTACTGTACTACTACTACTGGTCAGTAAGGGCGTTTACTTTAAACGGAGGGTTCTGGGTGTCCATTTAAATAACTGGTAACACTTAACTAATGGGTCATATCAAGTGCAAATGAAGTGATTAGTCAAATAACTTCATTTCTAAAAAGAGACATTATAGTACTACTGTGGATGCAATGAATGAACAAACAGTTTAGCCACCATGAAATGGTTAATCAATGACTGTTCAATGCTGCACTCTGATCCCGGTATCATACTAGTGTGCAGTTGTTGATCCAATGCTGCCTTCTGAGTTGCAGAAAGCAGTACTGGTGGATCGTCCACAATGACTTGTTCGTGCTCAATGTTGAGAGGAACTGGACCATTCCAATCAATCCCATAACTTTCAGAATCAGGCTAAGATACAAGGTGCAAATTAAATGCACGAATTCATAATGCGTATTTTTCCACTCCTGCACCCCCAGGCATAACAAAAATAATCCTTCAAATAATAAACAGTCCATACTCAAAGACACATTTTTCAGGACTTAAACAACATAATTAATGCTGCTAACATGGCTTGCTCTTAATAACACACACTACAGGACTAGTCTGCACAATACAAAGCACTAACCTCAACTAAACCCCTTGCAACCATGCAACTTGAAGAGGATTCATCCATTGTGCACAGACCCATTGTCCACAGTTGCAGTGGTGTCCTGTTTCCTTCCGTTCTTATTGAATGCTGGCACCAGCCACTTCTAAAGCCATCCAACTGTCCCTGCAGCAGACTAATAGTAACATAATGCAAAGCAAACAAATCCAAGTGGCTATCAGGGTTAAGAATATTGATGTCCTCCATAAAGTAGAACAAGTGATAAAAAAAGCTTATGCAGCCAGTGAACAGATCTCTCCAAAAGCGTTCAATTCTTTGATTGTGTACACTGCGTCCCATAATGGCACTGTTTCTACCAGCACCTCGTTGTTCTACCATGTACTGAGACACCAATATATTTTCGCCACCTTTGTCCATTCTTACTCTGGAAGGTAGACCATATTCTTGCACAGCTTTCTGAAATGCTGATAAAACAGTAGAGGCACGGTTATTTGTTGCTACTTTGAGATAGACTATAAGGCGGCTGAATCCATCAATGCCACCATGAATAACTATTTTCCATCTTATCAATTTATGGTAACCATCAATATGCCACAATGAATTAGGCGAATGCACCGAATACACCCGACGATGCAATACTGCTCTGAAACGTGTAGTTATCCCATTTGGATCAATTCTTCTTAAAGATTCTCTTACTCTTTCCCGCGGTACTACTATCCCAGCACTTCTTAGACGACCAGTGATTAATTTTTCTCCACAACTCTGGCTGCAATGCTTGATTTGTGAAACAATTAAGTCTAGCTCATCATCACTGATCCTGCTGTAGGCTCTTGAAGTAATACCCAACTCCTGCAATCGACGCTCCAGTGTGCGCAAGCTGCAATCAAGCATTATGGCGATGTCCTGGACTTTAAACCCATTCTCTATTAGAAATCGAAGCTTTTCCTCCTCCAACTCTATCCTTGGCCGACCACGCCCAACATTTCCGTTTGTTGTACGGAATCGATCTTCTATGCAGGAATCAACGCATCTAACGAGTCGAATGAGCGATGAAATGAAGTCAGAGATATCACCTAGGAGCAAGTCTTCCATTGCTATAGTGAGCTGAAGTAATTCTTCACACGCTACAAGCAGGTTTTCCAACATGTCTAAGTCTTCATTACCGCTTACTTCACACGCATACATAAGTATGCTACGAGCTAGTTCAACAAAACTGTCCTCATCAGGTAATTCAGCCGCCATTCAACAACGGTTAGCAACAACTCGTTATTATTTTTCAGCTCCATGCACGCATGCGTATTTTATCTTTGCATATCTAAAATCGGCATGGCGTTACCAGAGCTTTATCACAGGGCGTATTTGGAGGCAATCAGGGTGCTCTCTCAAAATTCAACTAGAATACCCGTGCTTGAACAGTCGTCCGGCTCCTTGCAGTCACCTAGTCCATCTTGGTTGCAGTCATCAGGTCCATCTGCGTTGCAGTCGCCTGGTCCATCTGGGTTGCAGTCGTCAGGTCCATCCGCGTTGCAGTCACCTGGTCCATCCGGGTTGCAGTCATCAGGTCCATCTGCGTTGCAGTCGCCTGGTCCATCTTGGTTGCAGTCATCAGGTCCATCTGCGTTGCAGTCGCCTGGTCCATCTGGGTTGCAGTCGTCAGGTCCATCTGCGTTGCAGTCGCCTGGTCCATCCGGGTTGCAGTCGGGTTCTTTGCAATCGTCTACAGGTGAGCACTTGACAGATTTCTCTGTGCAAGATGGATGTAAAGCTATCGCTATTTGCACGATTGTGTAAACATTTCTATGTAAAATATAGAGTGGCGTGGAGTCCTAGTTGAGCTCACCCGACTTGGGCGTTGATGTGACCTGATGTGTAGCAGCGGCGTAGGAAGGAGTTTAAAAGTGGGGGGGGGGGGGGGGGGGGGGGGGGGGGCAAAGTTCGATGGTCATCATGGCGGGAGAGCGGTGCCCCTCCCCCAGCCAGCTAGGGGAGTGCTGTAAGCTTCCGCATTGGGGTCTGGGACTCTGGGGTTGTGCCCCAGAAGCCAACGCTATTTGCATCTAACGACGTTACAAAACTACACTAGAATCAGTAATCAGTGCAATTTATTACAATTACGCATTTATCTGCAGTATCACTGGTATAAAAGTAGGGGGGCATGGCCCCCCCCCCCCCCCCCCCCCCCCCCCCACTTTTAAAAGTGGGGGGGCAGTTGCCCCCCCTGTACCCCCCTTTCCTACGCCACTGTGTACTCTAAAACCGTTTTCCGACCTCCAATCCCGTTGCGTGAATATATAATTAATCAGGAGTCTGGGTAGGGAATCTGAACTGCGGGGTAGCGAAATCTGCGGACCTGGTTTGCGCTATGGTGGTTGTGACCTGCTGTGTAAAACGACATATGCTACGTAGCCATTATGCACCTATCATTGTTACGTGAGACCCCCCCCCCCCCCCCCTGGGGCGAAGTCGGGATTAGGTGGGGATTTGACGCGTGAATATCATAACTGGCCACACATTTGACCGTAGTCGGGCACGCGTTTGACCTTTTATCAGACCACGTAGTATAAACAATTGGCCAGTTATTAACCCCCAACCAGGGGCAGTTTGCTTTACTAAAGGTCAAATCCCCCCTAATGCCCCGGGATCAGAGTGCAGCATTGAACAGTCATTGATTAACCATTTCATGGTGGCTAAACTGTTTGTTCATTCATTGCATCCACAGTAGTACTATAATGTCTCTTTTTAGAAATGAAGTTATTTGACTAATCACTTCATTTGCACTTGATATGACCCATTAGTTAAGTGTTACCAGTTATTTAAATGGACACCCAGAACCCTCCGTTTAAAGTAAACGCCCTTACTGACCAGTAGTAGTAGTACAGTAAGCGACAACCACTATGTCATGATGGGGCTGCGTACAATATTACTGCTACGGGGCAGAGAATGTCCCAGTTCCTCTCATAGGAAGTCATTGTAGATGATTCACCAGTTTTTCCACTATGGGTCAGAAAGCTCTATTCAATGGTGAATCTGGGGGTGGGGGAAGACAAAAGAAGGTGTGGTGTGGGGGGAGGGAGGGTGTGTCCATTTCAGCTGCATCTTTATACATGTATATACATGTATATTAATAATGCATGGAACATGTAATACAAATACAAAAGAGTGAAAAGGAACGGCAGAAATGCATACTCATCATCAGATGAAGAACCCATTCTTCACCAATGAAATATATATATATTGGCAGTATGTATTTTAACTACAAATGAAATAAAAATAGTATGACAACAGTAAACAGATGTTAGCAAATGTAAAAATATACAAGGTCTAACAAGCTAGCATCCCTACATATTAGAAAATTGCAGTACAGTTAAAATGTCTTGTCTGCATAAAATTTACTTGGTGACATTCAAGACCTTTTCTGTGCGCAAGCACTAGCTCACTGAAATAACTGCTATGTTAATGGATACTATGAAACAGACATACTAACTTAGTTGAAATACAAAAAGTAGTGTCATTATTTCGTACTCGTATCTTTAAAAACGCCGAGGGCGTAATACAATATTTGTTCATTTTTTGCACAGTTCCACATGGGTCAATAAATCACCCATAGGAAGACAAAGCCCACATTTCAAACACTTCATCATCTGAAACATATCAACAGACTGTATGTACATTAATTGGTTATGAAAAACAAGCTGCTTACACTAGTTGAACCTGATTTCATGCATGACATGTCTAAATCCTGCTGCAGTGGGACCAAATATGTTTTGCAGCATCCATATCTTTCCTTTAAGACTGCTGGTGAACTATATGTCAGGTTTGACAATGGTTCCAACTGTGCTGAATTAGGTTTTGCCTTGCACATGACGTAGCCACTTGAAAGGTGCGACTTTGAGAATGAATGGTATCCCTAAAGCTTTCTGCATCAACATTCAAAGCAGAAAATCCTATAACTTTCTCCCCTAACCCAGCCATATGAAGTTTATCTTTTTCATCTTCACTGCTAGGGCTTGATACTGTTGATGATATGCAAGGCAAACAAAGCGATGTTTCCATTCCGGTTTTTGCTGAGTAGATTTAACCCTGGTCTTCTGTTGAGCAAATGCAATACTTCATCTCCAGCAAGATTGGAATGCACATTTATAAGCTCACCAATCCGCAAATGTATGCTGTGGGTTTCAGAAACATATCAGTTGGAATAGTAGTTTTTCAAAACAGAAAGGTCAGAACATACTAAACTATTCTTACTAAGATAATTGCGCACATAGTAAGCAAAGAAATCCTGATCGTATCCACACTTCATGTTGTGTATGCAAGAAGGCAGGTACCTGTTACACGCCTTGACGTCACGGTATATAATACATAACAAGGTTGAGGAATGGATAAGGATAAGGAAAGACGAAGCTACACAAGGATAATAAAGTTGAAGCTGTTGATGAACCAGTAATGTAAGGGAGTGACAAAGAGTTTAGCTATGAACATGTGGCATGATGGGAAGCAGAAGAATGTGTCCCAGAACCTGAGGAAATGGGTACGTAATACAATGATTATTAATTTGTACCTCTCACATGATGTGGCTTTATCTTCAGCCATCTCCAATCACAGCAAGTACATGTGGCTATCCCACCTGAAGACCTAGGTAACATAAACAAGATTTCAATGTGAGTTGAAAAATTCTATTTTTTTTTTATATTTAGGTTATACTGAGCCCAGTGTACTTGTAAGGCAAACATCTTCATCACACAGTCTATGGTCAGTACATGTTGAGTACTCCACTACACTGGTGTGTGTGTGTGTGTGTGTGTGTGTGTGTGTGTGTGTGTGTGTGTGTGTGTGTGTGTGTGTGTGTGTGTGTGTGTGTGTGTGTGTGTGTGTGTGTGTGTGTGTGTGTGTGTGGTGTGTGTGTGTGCGTGCAGAGGGCTTACACTAGTGTGTGTGTACAGGGTGTCTACACTTTGTGTGAGTATGAGTGTGAAGTGTGTGTATGTGTGTGTGTACAATGATGTGTTGTGTGCTTACACAGTAGTGGTGTGTGTGAAGACAAAAGAAGGTGTGGTGTGAGGGGAGGGAGGGTTGATGAGTAGGTGGGTATGGTATCAACTAGTGTAAGGAGTGCAGCTCTAGGCACACCTAAACTAATCAGCCATTTAAAATAAAATTGTTTTCTCTTTGCAGCCTTGCAGGCCTCCACAGTAGCGCGCGCGTGTGTGTGTGTGTGTGTGTGTGTGTGTGTGTGTGTGTGTGTGTGTGTGGTGTGTGTGTGTGTGTGTGTGATTTTATTTATCCTACAGTCCTCAAATTCTACCTGATGGAGAATTGCATGTGGATTCATCATGTTTGTCCAAATCAAGCTTACATCGTGTGAATGTGATCTGTACTGATTTCTGTTTGAAACCAAAACAAAAACAATTTGTCTGGTTACAGTACAGTTCACTATATCACTGCTGCATGCAATTTTGCACTCCCCCACTTTGATTGATCCTCTGCAATACATGTATGGGTTCAAATTTTTTTTACCCTACACAGGACCATAGAAACGAAGTCAAGTGAATATATTTAAATACTTGCATAGCATATGGGCTCATTGCTACTGCATGCTCACTGAAAAGCATGTTAGCATTTTCATGTGTGCTT
Source organism: Ephydatia muelleri (assembly GCA_013339895.1). Taxonomy (NCBI): domain Eukaryota; kingdom Metazoa; phylum Porifera; class Demospongiae; order Spongillida; family Spongillidae; genus Ephydatia; species Ephydatia muelleri. Next base: position 8,213,858 of record JABACO010000005.1, read on the forward strand.
CATTTAGTTTCAAGCTGATAGACATTTTAAAATACAGGCAAAGCAATATTACAATATGATCAATCCGAGCCTGTTTTTGGACAAAAATGTTAGCTGGTTCTTGGTTAAGTTCAAAATGATAATCTTTTGTGTCTTCCTTAATTCCTATCCATGTAATAATTCATAATCTTGGTCTACATTATTCTGTTAATGGATTATAGTTAATAGAACGATATTTTTCACTTGCAATTGGTGCATCTTTAGTGGATGCCCTCTGTAACCTTAACATTGGTGTTGTTTTGCAAATAGAAACTGCATACTGTGGGAAATGAAATCAATTCAAACCATGATCAATAGTGATGGGATATAATTTTTCTCATCCAATTTTCATGCTGGTACAGTCTTTTAGCACATGTATTTGTTGCCCACCAACAGAGCATTTTCTTCCATACTACTACTTTGAGAGAACTCTTAACATCAACTATTAATAGTATGTTAAACTTGACTAATCTGGTGTAACATGGAATATTGGGTGTTCTCAAGAAATGCAAGACGTTATTCTTTCATATTTTTGTACTATGCTGTGAAATATTATTGTGATTGAAATATGTTGTATTCATTGTGAAGCACCCGGTATAAGTAAATGCAAGCTTTTAATTCGGACATAGATACTAGAGTAGAGCTCTAGTAAAACATGATTAGCACACGGTTTGTCAAGCAAGTAGGCCAATCAGGAAATGTGTAATATACCGTGCTGCATCCGACCTCTTGACAGCACAGCTCAGCGCACTGTGCCAGTATGGACAATCGCATTGTGCAGAGGACAGAAATGTTGTATATGAAACCACAACTAGTAACAACCAGCACGGAAGGAAAGAGGTGTCATGGTAAATTTACGCGCGCGAACTTCGGAGCGACTGCAACATCAAAGAAAGAAACCGGTAGAGAGCCAGCTACACTTTCCGAAGTACTGAAGGTCCTATCAGAAAGTCTTTCAATCGGTTAATTCGTCACGTATTGCTCTGGATCAAGCTCAGGCCCGTAGGTACACGGTAGAGTAAGATGTTAGCGAAGATGCGCATACGAAACAAGGCCGCAGCTAGCCGTAACTATCGGTCGAGCATTGTTCCCTGGTACAGCTGATCTGGTCAGAAGGATTTGATTTCGTTGCGCTCCCTTGTCACTTGTAACGAAAGGGTGATGAAAGTCGAAGCGAGAAGGTCGTGTAGCTGGCTCTAAACCGTGCACTACAGGTGTAAACAAGTGTTCTAATAAGAGAGCGTTCATTCGAATCGTCCGTAAAACAGCAACTTCTCTCCGTAAAACAGAGGCTTACTTTTTTTTTTTTTTTTTGAAAAAAACTTTTTTCCGTGAAATTTTTTTTTTCCAACATACCGTATTTTTGTGAATTTTGGCGGCTCGGGCGTTCCATACTCATTTGGTTTTCATTGGCAACGAATTTTTCATCAGCGATGAATTGTTCTGCTCCCTCGATATTAATTCTAAACCGCTTTACGTATCTCACCCAAGCTTCTGAACCATTGTCTATTTTACGTTTACCGGTATCTTCAACCCCTTCTGCCATAACGAGCATGCAGCCGCCAAAGAACAAAACGAAATGAACGAACGAACGAATGAAACTCTAAATTTGATCACCGATGCAGAGAAAGGATACAATAACTTCAAAACTAGCCGTTACAATCGTTTGCACACACATCTTAAATACAATATATGCACTGCAGGCCAGCATGCTCTACACAATGAATAAAACACGAGCTGTATTGTGTTATTGTCCGCACACAACAAAAGGACAGCGCGGCGTAGCGTTGTGAAAGGCCCAGCACACAACAAAAGGACAGCGCGGCGTAGCGTTGTGAAAGATCCAGGTGCCAGAAAGTATCGTAAGTCTTATTCCCAGGGTCCACTCTTGCGTTTAAATGTATGTTATTAATAAAATTATTGTAAACATGGCGCTGTGTATACCGCTGTTGTTTTTAACTTTTCAAATTTGTCGCTCTAACTTGGAACGCGAGAGGCGGCGCCTACGTTGCTAGTGCCAAATAGTAGTTAATCGTAGGTATGTGTCATATATGGCCCAGGTGGCTGTAGATTCGACTAGCCATGAGTTTAAACACGGTACGAGTACAATTTTTTAAATAATATTTGTGGGAAAAACTTAAATAACTCACGTGTTCAATATTCAAAAAACACTAAAAATCAGTATCATTGGAAAAATTCTAAGTAGTACACATATATTTAACTCAATCCTTTAAGATTCCAGCAAAATATAATTACAATTACACTTCTAATAAAATTCTCCTTATTTATGCTTTGGCAGACTGGCACTTATTAACCATAAACAGTATGGAAATTTCTCCTGCAGATTATAGTGCTGCAAGGTGTTATAAAAATAATGATAAAAAAACATATACATTATACCCTACTCAAATGTCTGGGTCCTAACCCACTGTACTTTGTGCTACAGTGCTATGAAAGCACAACTTCTTCTCAAATTGTTGAACAAGCTGAGAAACAAATGACTGCACAGTGTAGCAGTAAAAGGCAAACTACTAAACAGAAGAGGAAGTGAGAGTGTGTGCTGTGTGTAAGAAATTAGGGTAAATAAGAAGTACGTTTATTCTCTCGCTCACATCCCCACCCTTCTCCCCTTACACCCTCCCTTCCCCCTCCACCTCACCCATCTTCCCCTCTCCCCTCACCCACTCCTTCTCCCTCCCTCCTCCCTTCCCTTCTGCATACCTTACTTCTCTTCAACACAGTTTGGAGGATTTTCGAAAAGGGGAGAAATCAGACAGCTCTGACATCATGTATACACTGTAAAAACAGATGGGTGAATTTCACTCAAAAACCGTTCAAAATAGCACTCGATTTGAGAAATCGAGTGCTATTTTGAACGGTTTTGAGTGAAATTTACCCATCTGTTTTTACAGTGTATACTGCCAAAAAAAAAAAAAACTAACTCAGAGTGCCCCCCCAAAAAGGTTCTGCAAATAAAGAAACTTAGAAGACTAATGCAATTCACACACAGGTACCTCCCTATCAACGTGCCATCCCTGGACACACCCACTTCAAGCAATAACTGTATCACACTTCCACACATATAACAATCCCCACAGGAATGTACTTCTGGAATGTCCTAAACCGGAGGGTTGGTTCCTGTTGCTTTGCGTCTACATGGCGCAAGGCAGGACTCAGCTTCAAACCTCTTCCTCTTTAAGTCCTTCTGCTCTCCTCCTCCCCACACACAGCATCATAAAATACTAACTGACACACTCCCTCACTGTCAAACTAGGCAGTTCAGAACACAGGATTCCCTCGCCTTTGATGGGAACCACATTCAAACACCCCAAGTCACATCCCAGGTAAAAATTTAACACAAAAAAAGAAGTGCTCAGTGAATTTTGGGGGTGGGTTGGGTAATGAATGCACTCTGTGCCCTTATTCGCACACCTCTATGCCCACATAGTCCAGTGGCACTCCCAGGAATGTCAGCCGTTGGGTGCGGTAGCAATAACCACGCCCACTACAGGGCTGTGCCTGTGTCCATGATGACATCACATAACCTGATGGTGAACCCAGGCAAGCACGCACAGCTGGCTCCAAGGAGTGTGCCCTTGCACTGGGCGCCATGCCATGGTGACAGGTCATGTCAGAACATGCATGAGTCAAGCTCTTTGCATGCGTGTACTCTATTTGGAAACTATTAATTAGTGTAGGCAGTTCAAAAGTGCATTCATATGTGTATACAAGTATTTACTTGTAATTGCCATTGATCAAATTAAACCAGAAGTTGAAATTGTGTGCTAATTATGTCTTATCAAAACCTTAACAATACGGGACAATTACACTGCTCCTAAACCAATACACCTGACAAAAGCTCATCTAAAAATGCACACACATAAACACAGACACACATGCACATACTCCGTCTACTTCTTTAGTAGCAAAACCCGTCTGACTAAACCACCTCCACACCTGATGCAAACCTCCCACCAACCATTTCTGTGTTAGCGAAGCGAGGATTCAACACTCCGTGTATATTCTGATATACGATAAATCGTAATCATTTCGAGCGTGATTTGTGCCCTTATATGGTTCGTCTCTCTGTCGGGTATTACAGGTCGTCCATTTCAAATTCACAAATGTAGACATGCGTGCAAGCCTAAGTAAACGTTGCAACAGAAAAATAATAGAAAACAATATGCCTCTAAGTAGTAATATGTTGTACTGTGGCTGCGTTATACCCTCATACGATATTGTGTACAAAATGTCAAACACGAACCCAAACATTAAAAGTCTTATTAATGAACGTACCAGCCATCATACTCATAGAGCCAGCACGTGGCCATAAGGTTAGTGACCTAGATGTAGACTACTTTAAAACAGCCCCCACTTATATAAATAGCTTCAGTGTGCTGAAAAACAACACATGCACGAGTAAGATGTACATCGGGCAGATCCGAGTTTGAGAATAAACTTTTAGTAATTAACCCAATCAAGTCAGAACTCTGAGTATCGATCCACAGGTATCTAATGACCAGAGGTGTCCAGGGAAGTAAGGAGAAGAGGCTAATGGGCATGAGAACCTGATAGAAAGGTGCCTAGATGATATTATAGTGTGGGACAGCATCGAGGAAGTATATAATAATGTGGCTGTCCGGTGAAGCAGAAATATAAAGGTCCAGACATTGATAGATAGTTTGTTTTTTTTAATCTGAGATAATGAGATTACGTTTTTACCCGATTTTATTGATATTTAGAACATTTTCAAGATAATAAACGATAAATTCTTTTAATTCAATATATTTCACTCATTTCGGTACCGGGTTGATTTTTTTTACACTTTATGGACCTTGAGGTATGTTCCGTTCTTAAAATACACCTTTCTGTAGTGTTTACACTGCACTATCATGTGTTTTCCCAACTGGTGATATATGTAGTAATAAGTATCCCACAATACAAGAACTGTAGTGTATGGTGTGCATTTTAGGTGTAACTGGCTGTCTCCTACAGCACAGGTCCTGCATGGCTACAATGATTGAAACAACATTATGGAATACATTATAGGTGTGATACTACTCTGGTTACTTACATGTATGTTGGAAACTGATTAGTATGAATGTAGGTGTACAAACTATATAACAGTCCGAGTTCTTCTTTCAAATTACTTGTCAACCCTCATGCATGCAACTAAAGTCTACTTTACTATCTATGAGGCAACGTAGATTGGCGCTTATTCATTAAATTACAAATAAATGCTCAATTTAAAAATACAGCAGTAACAGAAGCTGTCAACATCTCAAACGTAGCCATTGCCATTACTTCATCTGTCATGTTTAAATTATGTCCCATAAAATCTTAGAAATGATTGTGAGATCACTAAAATTTCAGAGTGTGTTAGCAGCAGTATACAACATCTGTATTATAGTGAAATGTTGCTGCAATTATGAATGCTGGTGCATGAATGCATACCCATCATCTATATTCCCATTGCAGCTAAACCTCATGCTTTCATCTATACGTGTGTCGATTACGGCTCCTTGAATGCATTCACCATGCTCAATAACCACTTCAACGTCTTCTACCAAGCCATCCTGTGTGACAGCAAATGATGTCACCATTAAAATATTAGGCGTGCAAATTTATTACTTTTGCGCAGCCGCGCGTTCTGTACCGAGCTGCCGTGGCTCCTCCACAGCATGGGACTGCGTTAACTTCATGCAACATGATAATTGATATGATGATCGGTGCCGACTGTGCGTAAAGCTCCTATCTCATATGGTCGTCCCAGCAGAGGCCTGTTGACACTTATAGTTTTCCTCAATATTTCATCATGACTTCTTCCCTTATTGTTCAGATCCTGCTGTATACCTGCTAGCCTGTTCCATTGGGCACACCTGACATGCCTGGTCTTAACATTCGATTTGCATGAGAATTTATTAATTGATCCTAGATTCTATTTTGCATTACGTGATTTGGAATATTACAGTAAAATCTGTGCACCAATGTACATAGCGGGTCATGTATTAATATGGCATAAAGTGTAACAGGAGTGGTCACATCTCTACGCTTAAACGCGAAACGGATGCTACCACACTGCAAGCGTAGCGATATGTGTGTTACGCGCAAGCACATCGTACACTGGCATGCATACACCGTAAACGTAATTGAATTAACATCAATTCCACAATGTGTCTACACTATGGAGTCTTTCACCAGTAAATTCATGTCACATAACAATCCAGAGTATTTCTCCTTTGTAGGTTCAAACATAATCATAATCATCGTCATCATCAGAATCGCAGCAGTACGAGTCGTTTTCCCCTGTTGAAGCTGAGGCAGATACGCTGCCAGTAACGCTTCCTGCCACGATAGCCAGTGGCGTGGTGGCCAGGGGGGGCCGGGGGGGGGGGGGGGGGGGGGGGGGGGGGGCAATTGCCCCCCCTGCGGGGCTTAAAAATAGGGGCGCCACCGAGCACAAGGGGCGCCAACAACTGAAAGTTTGTAACAATTAATTTCGTAAATCATACCATGGCAATTGAATCGGCAATCACTCGTTGGAACAAAGACCGTGAGGCGCTCCCGGCCCCCCTTTTCACCCCTCCACCCTCCATGCACTATTGATTTGACCGTATCATGTGTAATTACAATATAGACGCTAAATGTCAATCCAAGGTTATTGACATTAACTAAAAATAATCCTTGTAGTACAGTTAGCGCATGCGCACGCATGATTATTATTTACTCATACGACGAGCGTAGCTTGCGCGGTTGCGCCGGGGGGGGGGGGGGGGGGGGGGGGGGCGCCAAAATATGCGAGTGCCCCCCCAGCCAATAAATAGCCACCACGCCACTGACGATAGCAATGATCAGTACGAAGCGTCTTTAGATGGTATGAATTCTGGGGTTACGTATTCACACCTTGGGGGGTAGTACTGGCGCAAACCTTTCTTGCAGTGGTGTAGGCCCTTTTCGTCACTCGGATATTTCCGTAAAAGCTGTGAATCAACATGGCGGACGTGTATTAATTTATATTGTGTGACACTGACGTATGTTAGATTACGGAGCGGTCACATGACACAGGAAACGGGCCTATTGCCAACGCAGACCCTTCCTTCCGTGGGTACAGACAGGTCTGATGCCGTAATGATGTGATCAGTTGGAAGGATGCAGAAGAGTTTAGGCCACTCCAAACTGGACTTTAGTTTCCCGTCCACCCTTCTCGAAAATATGATGCGGGCGGGCGGTGTATTTGTATTATTGTATTATTGTGAATATGATTAATTTCGGTGCCCAAAAAAGAATAAATCATAAATAAGCACGTGCGCCTATAGACGGAAAGCAGTGTCATTCCGGGAAGATCGGCGGCTATATTAAAAACTTATGCTGTTTTAAGATGAATAAACATACAAAAACATGGCTGCCGACTTTCCTAGGATGGCACTGCACCCGTGCGATACCTTTCTTCGCTTACAGTTTCATAGAAGGTTGCTAACAGTGAGTGTATCATCATGTGTTTCTAGCACTGTCCACGTTAGCAGAGTCTTCTTGCAACAAACATCAAAAACATTGCGCTTATTAAAACCATCGTCGCTATTACAATAGCCTAGCCAAAATGGTGCAGGATTATTAATAAGCAGACCATTTATTGAAGTTGACATTTATTAATTATTCAAATAATACAAAAGTATGTCTTTAATAAGCAATAATACAAGTTTTAGGCGGTCGGCTATTTAGCATGCGGGCGGGGACGGGAAACTAGAGTCCAGTTTGGAGTGGCCTTAACACACTAGCGGTAATAATTCAGTTAATTATATTTTTAATCGGTTAGACAGCTGAAGTGCCTAAATAGCAGTGCTGAGTATTGTGGCCGTAGTGCGCGTGTTTGTATGTTCTGTGAGCAGGCCCGTTGAGAGCCAGGTTGGGGCCCGGGTAATAATTCTCACGAGAGGCCCCCTCCTTAATATTTTTTTAAATAAATAAATAATATTAATGGACTAAAATTACTTATCTGCATGTTAGCGATTAAATTTAGTCTGGCCGTGAATTTTGATCAATCGACAAATGAAATTGCAGTGACACTGATTACAGTACATGAATAAATTAAGGTCTAATCAATAGTATAAATAGCTTGAATGCTATGGACTGTTTAATGGCATAATGTTCAATGAATCATAACTACTATGAACGAATCGGCGATGTCACCATGCACACTCGGCACAGACTCACAGTGCCGCTTTTCTATCCTTCCTGGACGCAAATGTGGCAATGATTGAATCGTAATCTATTGCTTTGCTAACTCGGATTCAATGCAAAGCAGGGCTAAGCCTTGTAGTCGTTCCTGAGCCATTGTTGATCTGCTGTATGATTTTATTCGCTTCAATTGACTAAAACTTCTTTCTGCAGATGCCACGGTGACTGGCAAGGTGCAAAATATCCGCAGGCTGATGCAACGTTAGGGAACAAAGATTCCAGGCGCGCGTCATGCAGCTTGTTCAGCAACTGCAAAGGGGACATCTGTACGTCTCCAAGATTGGCATGTTGCCATCTATTGCAGGATCAGCCTTACTCGCAGACTGCTCACTCGTGTCTGCAGGAGCAGAACAGTTACTTAAGGCCTCATCGCCTCTATGTCTCAACATGAGAAGAAGAACCGCCTGTACATGCACATGTACTAGTATCCAGATCTGTTACCGTCGCTGCCCAGGTAGAACAGTCCGAGTAGCATCGTCATGCAGTTTGATTTTGGGTAGATGTAACTGATGTACATGTATCCAAGGATGAAGATTCGGATGCTTGAAAGAAAGAATCGAGTTTTGTTAACTTCGCGATCTCAGTTTTAGCAGCAGTAAAGTTTCTTTCGTTTTGCAGCACCACTTTCGTATCGACGCATTTTTTCATTTGCTAATAGCACTACACAGCCAAAGTTATTTGTCTGGTACAGGATGTTGCTGCTGAACATATATTTAACAGACTTGATGCAAACATGTTACATACATGTTCAGCAGTTTCATATTGCTGTGTATAGGGGCAGGCTTTTTGCTTGCTCGTTCACACTTTCATGCTGACCATGCAGGGTGGCCCTGACTGGCATCCCTGACACAGGACTATGTCGGAATTCTATTTATCGCCAAAAACCATGTAAAAGTATATACCGGTAATATTTCATTACAATTTTTTTTTTCGCAATTGTGCGTGAAAAGCGCGTCAACATGAAACATGAAAAGGATTTACATTGGCAGTCAGAAAAAAATTGTCGAACAAATTTTTTCTTAGGGATCGCGGGGCCCCCCTTTTGCCGCGGGGCCCGGGGTAGCTTACCCCCCCCCCCCCCCCCCACCCCCCCCCCTCTCAACGGCACTGTCTGTGAGTAGGTGTGTGTGTGTGTGTGTGCGTGTGTGTGCGTGTGTGCGTGCGTGTGTGTGTGGTGTGCGTGTGTGCGTGCGTGTGTGTGTGTGTGTGTGTGGTGTGTGTGCATGCGCGCGCGCAAAGGCTAATAGACCCCCCCCCCCCCCCCCCCCCCCCCCCCCCCCCCCCCCCCCCCCCTAGGGCTCCTCACGAATCGAATCGAATCAAATTTTGAAGAAATCGAATTTCACCGAATCGAATTTGAACAGTATAGAATTCGATTCGGTAATTAAGTTCGATTCGTTAGGTACGCATCAAACTTCGATTCGAAAGTTCGTCGAATTTTAGGTATAGCGTGACTTATAATAATATTAATTAACCCCTTTGTAGAAAACTTTAGTAACTGGCGTGCTTACAATGGATTGTGACGTTGAAGAAGTACCAAGTACTGATTCAGAGTTAACAGGGTCTGCAGACTCTGCGAGTACATGTAGCTCTAGCAGTAGCTCAACATTGTCTTCGATTTTGAATACGTACTTCATGGACCCCGACAGCTAAGAAGCTTCAAAATGGCGGCAGAACCCCGAAATCATTTGTCTACTTCACTAAAAATAGGAATAACACGCACGCAGTATGTACTCTCTGCAAACTACCCTCCAAGTGTGAGTTAAAACTAAACAAGTCAGGCGCCACATCGCATTTGATTAGACAGCGATAGTACTATAGCACTAAGGCCTACCTTTTGGAATGTATGGGTTCAGCTCCATGTTCTCCAAGGAGACCGAACCCTACATGCCACTTCTGTACCCAAGCAACAGTGTGGTCTTCAAGAAGATGCATTTTTACTGGGACAGTGGCTTTGGGAAATGACTTTCTGAAGGCATCCATAAAGTTTGTGATTGCTTGTCCTATGTGGACAAAGTCAGTGTTTAATTTTAAAGTTTTGCGTTTTAAACCTACTAAGTTGTTGAATACCGTCGCCAGATAGAAATGATGCATCATACAACTTGTGGCATGTTGCAAACATCTCCAATATGTTCTGGAACTTTTCTGACGTTTTCAAAATGTCAGCTGTCAGACTTGGTTCGTCATTCAGCACCACCTTAGTCAAGGAATTGCACAGGGTTTCGATGTTCTTAGGCTGTGTGCACAGTGCATTGGCACAGCGATACAGAGTAGGAACCTTGACACTTATGTATATTTAAGTACCTGCAATGCCTTGTGCACATGATTGCCAATGATGGCACTTCCAAAATAACTTTGCCTTTCAACATTAAAGGACTGTTTGAAAAAGGGTCCATCCTTTAATGGAAATCTATTTTGGAGATGTCTTTTGGACTCTTCAATTCTCTCTTCCTTTGATAATAATTGTATCAGTATAGTTAATAAATAGTCAGAGTCAAGTGCAGTGTTGTGTAATGCACCACTTGTTTTATCTTGTCTCTTAATCTCAGCTTGCTCAAGGAGACCTTTAACCACTCATTTGTTTCACCATAGAAATATGTGGTCAGCTGCACATGACCATTGTGAGCCCTTGTATTTGGCTTGTGAGGTCTTCCTTGGCAGACAGCATCCTCAGCATCTCCTAGTGGTACTCATCAAATGTGGAAGAGCTAGCTGCAATTTGCAAAGAGGAACAGTCAAGTTTCAAATCCAGCTTGTGGCATGTGTCCTCAAGGAGCTTGAAGATCTTTGTGAAGACACCCGGAGTTATATGGAGACCTGGCAAGCACACCTATATGGAGGGGAAGGGTGTGAGGGGGGAAGGGAGGCAAGTGCAATGACTGACGTACAATCAATTCTAACCAGGGATAGAGGAATGTTAAAAATCGGCTTTGAGATGCAATTGTGGAACAATTGTGCATCACTCCTGATCCCTCTGTTTTCCATGTATCCTGAGTGATGGTCTCCAATGTGCGCGCCTCAAATGCTCCTCGATTATCGACAGGAATCATCATCTGATCTTTATGGATATGGCAACATAAGCAAGGATAGCACCCTATGTACAAAGGTTAGTCACAATGGGTGTTATTGACAACTAGTATTAACGCACCACAAGCTCCTGAAAGGCCATACATTGTACCTGAAAAAGTTGTAGCTATCACAAAGAAACAACTTGATTTTATATTGCCTATGTTAATTAAAATCACTTATCTGTAAAAACATTATTTGAACCAACCTCCATTTTATCCTTTGCATCTGGTCTTGAAAGCGATCTAATGCTACATGAAGGTTAGTGACATTGTCATCGGCCTCAAGCAGCAGAAGACACAGGTATTTTGGGGACAATTGGCGAGGGAACATTGACAATCTGAAAGCTCATCTTGAATGTCCCTCCACCCTTGTCCCCTCCCAGCTTGATCCATACTTCATCACTGGGGATTGCATCATGCCAAATGAGCCTGCTAGCTCTATGTACATAAAAAAACACATACAGTGTATGCATTTTAAAACCATCTTGCATGTAGTTTATTCATTCTCATCCAGCAGTTGGAACACCTTTTCCAATAGATTTGGAACATAGACCAGGGTGGCTCCTCGTATCTCCTCTCCCCCAGATTCAGTGAAAATGAAAAAGGGGCAATCTCTCCTTTGAGGTTGCCCCTGATCATCTCTGTCGAGATTTGCCGCATCCTTTCTTCACTAGCAATGGAGATTCCTGAAGCCTTAAGCCATCTAAATTTATGTGTAAGTGTTAACAGAGTTATTAAAATATGCTGTGGAATGTGTATATGATAACCTTCGGAGGTGTCTTAGCTTGTGCCAAGGGATTGCTAGGCCAGCCTTGATTGCCAGGCCATGGTCTGCACTCACTTTGATGTCCATAGCAATCCCTGACTCCACTAACAAATGCTGCTTTTCTTCGTCACTCAGCCACTTTATTTCTGTCTCGAGTAGGTGGATGCCTCCCCTCCACTGACAATGTCATGTACATGGCTCATCTCTTGACACCTTTGCTTGAGTGTCCTCTTGCTAACTGATCTGATTATATTGTGGGTGGCTGTAACCCTCATGAATGGACTGGCTGTAAGGAAGTGATCATGTGATTATACTTTGACTATGTGTCTGTGTGTCTGTGTGCATGTGTGTGTGTGTGTGTTCATGTGTGTGTGTTCGTGTGTGTGTATGTGTGTGCGTGTGTGTGTGTGTGCATGTGTGTGTGTGTGTGTGTGTGTGTGTGTGTGTGTACATTCTCTTCCTCGTGTTGGACATTGCAAAACTGGGTTCTCAGGGCTTGTTGATGACATGCGTCAGAACATCTGCAGCTGCTATCATCTCCTCTTCAGTAGGAGATGGTGTGCACTGGTGATCATCAAAACTTCTAGCTCTGATGTCCCTGGAACAGGCTGCAAAGTGTATCAATACATCGCCCAAGATGTTCAGTACCAAGGTGGGTGCAGGGTTAAGGTGCAATGGTGCTGTGTCATAACAAGAGGGACACTGTACATCCGCTGACACCACTATCCATTGTTTGATGCATTTGGCACACACAAGTGCTTTGCATGGCAGCTCCAGGGGCTGGTTGAGAACCTCCAAGCACAGAGAACACTTCAGATCCTGTAGAACTGACAAATTGTCATCTGCTATACAAAACAGTTATTAGGGTTGTCAAGAGCATTTAGTGGTAGTGATGAAATGGTTGTCAATGTACTTTAAGAGCTTATTAGCATGGCCTTCTTTAGCTGGGTGAATGACTTTGGGTGGCCTTCCCACTTGCTGAGTGGACATGAAGTGTTCACACACCTGACAATTGTGTGGATTTAAAGAAATTAATTCACATGCCATCCATATTGGGGTGTAAACATCTCACCATGCATGGTTCATGGCTATGTGTTTGCCACTGAAATGCAGTCACACAGCACTTATACGGTACCCCCTTTGCAGCTGCATCCATTGAATTCTGAAGGGAATGCTTGCAGGAGCTACAAAAGCATTATGGGTACACCATTGCATCCTCCTCAGGTTGAAATGCCACACCAAACACCTTCTGCTAGGCCAGAGTATATGCCTCACACTGGTATGTGGTGTCCTCTGCAAGGCCTGAGTATATGCCTCACACTGGTATGTGGTGTCCTCTGCAAGGCCTGAGTATATGCCTCACACTGGAATGTGGTGTCCTTTTTTGTTTTCTCTTCTGTCAAACATGCGCTTTGCGCACACTCTGCAGTGCAACTGAACTTGGTGGTGGTGGTGGTAATCCATTCAACCTATACAACAACCGCATAATTATTCATAGAAAACAAGCAAACTGTTTAGGTCGAATACAGCCGGCCGCTATTAGTGAATGACAGAAACCTTTTACCTGAAGTGTTAACTTTGCCTCTATGTCGAACGTACCTGTGAGAAAATTGGCAGCTCGATGCAACTCGCGCTTCTTTCACACAAGCTTCAGATGACGTAACGGCATATACTTATGAAAAAACGGCCAGTGTATTAATTGGAAAGCGTAATATTAATGCTTCAGATGTGTGTGTTATAGATGCATTATTGCTGGTACTAAGGCGTCAGCTTATAATAGCACCATGTGTAAGCTTCGTGCAAGGCATGCCGTTAAACATAGCATAGCGATAATGAGGCTAACCGCCATCATTTGTAAATCATATACCGTAAAGCTCTAATTATCCAACTAAATGTCCAGCCTCAAACAGCCGTGCAGCTATATACCATATCCTGTATATATTTTTATTCATTATAACGTGACTCGCCCCAAAGTGCGGGTCACAAATTATATTCACATATTATAATGAATATGTCGATATGTTCACTCCAATTATATTTAAACACTTGTTCCTCCTAGGGCAGTACCTTGAACCTCTTGAGATTGTTAGATATAAGTCTCTATATTTGTATGTGTAAGGCATAATGTGCTGTGCATGTGCTTCTATTATTTGGCGCTATGGCTGCAAAGTCGTAAACAAAGATACAGGATACGGCCATAGCATTATGAGGTGTCTTGTCAATTATTCATAACCAAACGAGTATCTGCAATTCACTTAGTCAGCACTTGTACATATAAATCTCTGCGCAGGGGATTACGTGTTACTACCATCTGCGTCTCAGTCATACATGCAATGACGTGTGCTGATAGTGAACCTTCGATGGATCGCCTATGTTCGGATGACCATTTAGTAATCATTGCAGAAGGCCTCGCTGAATGGGAGATGGCAGCTTATATACTCGGTCTATCGGAAGCAGAGGTGGAAGAGATAGACAAATCGTATACATCAACCGATATCCCACTTAAAAGGATCAAGATGCTTATGAAATGGAAGAACAAATACAAAGAAGATGCCACGTACCAACGACTAGTCACAGCTTTTAGCTTTCTGGAAAGATACGTTACGGTAGAACACGTATGCAAACTGTTGACCACACCCTCAACTGAAGTAACCCGCACGTCTTCTTTTGCAGACCATCTCAAAAGGTGGTATGCGTCCACCGATCCCGACCCTACTAGCTGGCCGCCAATTGACAGAGGAAAATTCCGCAAACTCGCCATTGTAAAAATAGAACATATTGTAGTTAACGCCGGTACAATCGTCAAGAAAAAAGTCCCCGTTGATTTAGATAACATATTTGTTGATGAACAGGAGCTTAAAAAGAGGAAGACAATTCTAATCGAAGGAGCACCAGGATCCGGGAAGAGCACATTGCTTTGGTACATGTGTCAGAAGTGGGCATCAGGCGAGATGTTTCAAGAATTCGGTTTGGTAATATATATCGAGTTGCGGGAATATAGCACGACTCAGTCACCTCGTTCTGTAGCTGAAATCCTTCCGTGCAACAGTAAAACAAAGGAGAGAGCATTGGATGAAATAAAAGCAGATGATGGAAAAGGTGTACTATTTTTACTAGATGGTTGGGATGAACTCCCACAGAAATCACAAAATGATTCAATTTTTAAAGACATCATAACATCGTCACCAAAGCACTCATTGCTTCACAGTACAGTAGTGGTGACTTCTCGTTATGGATCCTCTGATGAGCTACATAGCTTGGCAACATCTCGCTTGGAAACGCTAGGGTTTGCTGACCAAGAGGTGAAGGAATGCATCATGGACATCGCAAGCAATGAAGAAGCTGCACATGCCCTCATGGAAGCATTAGAATCAAGACCATCTTTATTAAGCAGCTGCCATCTTCCATTGAATGCAATAATTGTAACACACATGTTCAAAGTAAAAATGAACAACCTGCCAGCTACATTGCTGGAGGCATTCAAGTTATTAATTGTTAATTGCATCCAACGCCATGCAAAAAATAGACAGCCTCATATGGAATGTGAAGGAATACCTTCCTTAGAATTTCTTCCAAAATACTATCAATCATCATTTCATTCTCTCTGTGAGCTAGCCTTCTTTGGCTTGCTGCAAGATAGGAGGCTATTTTCGAATAAAGACTTGAATTCAATTCCTGACACACTTAGCATACTTTATGGAACAAAAATGCAAGAGAAAACTCAATCGAAAACCATGTACTCTTTCTTTCATCCAACTATACAGGAATTATTAGCAGCTATACATATGTCAAGGATGCCTCCTGATGATCAAATAGACTATTTCCAAAACCTTTACGCCCAACAACGGTTTCATACACTTATTCAGTTCTATGCTGGAGTCACTTCTCTTCACCTTACTGAAACTGTGAGCATCCTTTCTGACAGCGTAAATTTAAGCAGTTTGCATGATCAATCTGCAGAGCTTAAATTGTTTAAGAGCCATAGTTTCAAAAAGAAATGTTTCAGTCATTTAAAGGTTCAAGAATTGTGTAAAGAAGAGTACAACTATATCCAATCTAAGTATGAACAATACATTGCTGGTACCCAATCAACAGAGCCAACAAATGAAACAGCTGCACCTACCACTAGCCATGGAAAAGAAATAAGACTACTCGCAAACTGCTTTTATGAATCTAATAACCCAGTCCTGTATGACCACTTTAAGGTATCAGAAATTAGAATGATCAATTTACCAATGTCACCATCTGACTGCTTGTCCTTGGGATTCCTTATTGCAAGGTCACATATTCAACATGTACTACTTGCAGAGTGTGATCTCTCATATAAATGTATGAAGTCACTCAAGCAAGGACTTGGTGAGTCATCATGTATTTGTGACCTGAGAATATTTGATTCATCATTTAATGAACAGTCCATCAAGTGTCTGACTGAATTGATAATTACAAATCGCAACATCAGCAAACTGTGCTTGAGACTTTGTAACCTAGAACACAATGGTCTAACATACATTCTTCATGCATTGAAAGGCTGCCCAATACAAACACTTGACTTAATGGCATCAAACGTTCAGGTTAATGATATTAATGGTCCTGTACTTCAGGAGTTCATCATTAGAATGACATCATTAGAGGCTTTAGATTTGGCCTGCAACTTTCTGATAGGTCATATTGGGGCATACTATATCGGAGAAGCACTTAAATACAAAAGCTCTCTTAGAACCCTTAATCTATCTCAATGTGGAATCACATTAGATGGCATCATGCTACTATGTGAGAGTCTTCAAAAGAATAGAATCTTAACTGACCTTGACCTAAGTGGTAATGACATTTCTGATGATGGTATTAATTATCTTAGTCAATCTCTTGCAATGAACTGGACACTTATAACGTTAAAAATAAAAAACTGTCAATTCACTGAACTTGGAATACAATCATTAGCATCAATGCTTTTCCAAAACACAACCATTGCAACAATTTTGTGGGATGGAAATGTAAAGATGACAAATCAAGAACTGAAGCAGATGCTGGAACAGTGTGGATTGCTGACACCTTCTGTTGCTGCTATATTGTTTTGTTGTGCATTGTAAAGAGAAATTGTGCATTTGTATTTTGAAAATAGTACATGTATTGGATACGCTTATGATAATTATGCTATTCCCATCACAAAGCCGATATCATGACTTGCATGGGAAGGGCAATATTTCACCTAAGAGAAAGGAGGAGGGAGAGGAAATAAAATGGACAGAAAGAGAAACACAGTGCAATGGGTCTTATTGAAGCCACAAGTCTCAATGCCTTTAAGCCATGCCTGTCTAAAATTGACTTATCATGTTTTTGTAAAGAGTATCATTTCTAGCAGGATATATATAAGTGCATTTACATGCCATTATTTACCTCAGTGTACTTTTTGTACCTGTAAATCAATCAATCAATGAATCCAAAACCAGCTCTGCACTAAACAAGGATGCTCCATACAACACACCCACCTTAGCAGCTTAATAAACCTTCTTCTGCCAAATTGTGAATTGGCCCAATTATTATGCCGCACACATTTTAGAACAATTGCATGCATCATTCATTGTCCTCATGCTTACGATACCCAAAACATAAATCGTCAGCTTGTTGAGGATCTTGTCTTATTAACTAAGTGAATGAGGAATGTAGCATCACTTCCAATCACCATGTTACCTCACCTGGATACAGTCTATCTACTTTGCTATGCACTCAGAAGTCTCTGCACCAATAATCAGTAGAATAAAATGAATTGGCTAACATGAGCAGGATCCAGAGCTATGCCTTCCTCTGATGCGGACATAGCATAGCCACCCATGCCCCCTCCACACAGTCATAGTCCTAGTTCCACTACTACCTCAATTTCTACTTTCATAAGCCTGTGCTCTGGTTATTTTCTGAAACCTGCCAATCAAGGTAGACATGCTTATATCAATCAATGATTGCATTGAGTATTATAATCATTTGACAAGTGAGGAACCCTTCATATAAGTTCTGCCTCCTTTTGATGAGATTAAAAAGCTAAGATGGGTGAAGAAGAAGCAAATTTCTGAACCTCTCTGTTCATAGTCTTTCAACAAGATGGAGGCAGAAAGACAGAACTCACATTACTGACTATTTACACATCTGGTAAATAGAGAGCGTTTCACGTGGAAAGGGCTCACTTAACAAAGAAGTTATTAACCTGGTAGGCATAAGGAGAGAACATATGCTGTAGTCACATTCTGGTTGGAATCTAGTTTCCTTGCATATTTGCTTGCATGTATTCAAGGTATCATCTGGTGAAGTTTGTCCAAGGCATTCAGCAGTTACAACTACTGAACTGCATCCTGTTCCTGTTAATTCAACATGTTATCATATAGTGATTGATTTCATTGGACCAATATTACCTATTTCAATATCAGGAAACAGGTATGCCCAGGTGCGATATGTGTGTATATCATATGGTGTGATTCATTTGTAAAAGTACATGCAGCATACTGATGTATACATGTTGCCATCCTTTTTTGTTGGGTACAGTCTTACTTTGAGTGATTATTTCTCTGAATGGTTTGAAGCTGGTGCTACATCCAGCAAAGAGGCCCGTCAAGTAGTCAACACACTCTACAAGGTGATTCAATAACATAATGCATAGGAAACTGTTCAGATCTACTACTTGTCTTAATATATAGATTTACATGTGAATGGAATAGTGACTTCTGATAATGGTTTAGAATGAGTTAAAATCTGAGATCATGAAACGTTCATGGATAAAATATTGCCTAATCAAACCTTACCATCCACATATTATATTGTTTCTTCAACTAAAGTTTTTGTCTAGATGCAGTCTATCGATCTTGACAAAGATTTAATCAACATTGCAGAGGATGCTTGTCAAAACAGTTGCAAGACAGAAAGAACTATGGAATGAATTTATTGATTCAGCCAGCAGTGTTTGCTTATAACACATCCGTCATGAGTCCACAACATTCAAAGTAATGCTTGGATGCAAAGCTACTTTACTCCAAACTTGCCAGAGCCAATGTATTTCAATGATGCTTAAGTGCTAATGAAAGATTTCCTTCGAAAAAAGTGGAAAGGTGGGAAATTGGACCCAAATTGGGATGGACCATATACAATAACAGCAAAGTATAATATGTAATGTTATTCATTGAAATTCGTTGACAGTCCATTTGATTGCATTAAACGTGTGAATGGTGCTGATCTAAAACTGTTCCATTCACAAAGTCAACTTACACATCATCACCATATTTGTTGATCATCACCTCAGCATCCAAATCAGTTGCCATTTTAGAATGCTAGTCAATTCGAGTCTCAACAGCCATGTCCACTAATGTATCCTGAACAGTCCATGTCATCCACTCCATTAGCCTCTCCTCAACAACAGTCCACTCCACCCACCTCTCCACCACAATCCACTAAAACAGTCTCAGATAAAGATGATTTGTATACATGGTTTGGTGGTATAAGATTGCATACACTTATGAGTATCGCTATTATTTGGTTATCTTTCACACCTTCTATATCACATACGTAACCCTGAAGACAGAACACTGTTTTGTCATGTCAAGAAAGAATTCGATAGGTTGAAGATAAGTGAGTGTATTTGAAATACTCCCTCACCCCCATAGTTAGAACTTGCAGCCATTGTCCAGGGTGTCACAAAGTTCAGAGCTGCATAGATTGTATTAGCATGGCACAAAACAAAGTGCAATTCATCAGGGGTGCGATTATAGGCCAATCATTACGAGATAACTTGGTTAGTGATCTAGTAGTTATTATTTTCACAGGATGTTACTGATGTCATTGGAGATAAATGTACATAATTATGCCTCATTATTACAATTCTCTTGATATCATCTCAATAGTGCAAGGACATCTATTTTCTAATATGGCACAATTACTAATGCATATGGCCAGAGGGGATATAGCTTTGCATATGTATATGAAGTCCTATTCCCAGAGGTGAGCTCATGCATCACCACAATGATCTATATTCACCCAGAACTATTTTTCTCTAAGAGTGAATAAAATAGAAGGTGCCATTAAATAGTATTACAGTGATGGTGCCAATGAACATATTGACAATATCAGGAAACAGTGTGATTGTATCCCAGGTGACAGTGAATAGGTTGGAGATACAGAAGATGAAACTTGGAGTGATTGCCAGTGAGCAAGATGAAAATGCACTCAGTCAAAATGGTGACATGGTTGAAATTGAGCAACCTTTGAATGCTGGAGATAAATTGAAAGTACGTGCACAGGTGTGTTATGATGCATAAATGCTGATCCTTACTCGAATGCAAGTTAGAGATAGAAGAATTCCTTTCACTAGGAACATGAATACAGTTATTAAGAGTGGATACTGGCTACGTGATGAACATATGTACTTTGCTCAAGGTATAGTATTCTACAAATTTCTTCACATCAAGGGCTGGTAGTCATCACTTCTGGTCCGTCTGATGGGTTTAGACCTGTAAGAAATGAAGCAATTCAAATTCATCTGGTATCCGGTAACAACTGCATGGGTGACATCAAGTAGCCTAAGCCATGAAGTAGCCAGCATATATGACAGCAGGTCATGAAGGGGAAATTTGAGTTCAACTCTTACTCATCAGCTCTGTCTGATATACAGGACACTGATAAAAGCTGAGATCAAAAGCACGGAAAAGGCAGGCTACTTAATTGTGCATATTTCTTCTACCCAAAAGCAGATTGGTGACAGTGACTTTAGTTTGTTCGCAATAGTAGTTACATTTCATACAGCATTGAGTCACTTTATGTCTGACTTGAAATTCGATCAGGTGAAAATGATAAGCCACCTTCTGAAATGCCTTACAGAACGGAAGTTTACACCATTTCCGACTCTTGATAAATGTAGCATGAAACCAAGAAAGTCTGTACCCAGAAATTGATGCGTTTTGCTCATGTTTGATACCCGACACATATAGTATGGAGATATGGTTCAATGCACATGAAACATATCACAAATGGTTCTATGCCAAGTGTGTTGGTCTTCTCTCACTTCCCAACTGTGATGCGAAATGGTGTTGCTTTTTATGTGTGTGTGTTATTGTTTTCTCCCAACTGTGATGATCTTCTTGTGTGAATACATGTTCCTGTTTTCTGTAATACCATTAGCGGGACCAAATTAGATTGCCTGTTTTGGTTCTAGGACCAAATGAGCCGCGTACATGTAGGTCCAAATTGGGCAGCCTGATTTAATCATGCAGGCAGCCTGAAACGGTCCTGAGACCATTTCAGGATGGGACAAAATCATGCAGCCGTGACACTTCTCAGCGACTTGCCCTCCTGATTTGCCTTGTTGCAGCATTTGTAGCGCTTTGATTTTCTCATTAAGAGGGTGAAAGAAAGGGAAGGGGGGGGGGGGGGGGGGGGGGGGGGGCATTTCTACTCAATGGCGTATGTAGTCTCGATAAGTTCTGTACGTTTATAGGCACCTCCCCAACAAACTGAATCAGGGCACCTTCCCAACAAACTGAATCAGGGCACCTTCACAACAAACTGAATCAGGGCTCCGGAAACTGGCCTGGACTAAGCCATATGTGTACCACAACAATTAAGGCAGGGCCGGACAGCAGACATTCCATTCTCATGTATAAAAGCAATGTACCATGTGTATCATGATATAATTTCTAATAT
This sequence comes from Ephydatia muelleri, assembly GCA_013339895.1. Lineage (NCBI taxonomy): Eukaryota > Metazoa > Porifera > Demospongiae > Spongillida > Spongillidae > Ephydatia > Ephydatia muelleri. The sequence continues at coordinate 8,235,620 of JABACO010000005.1, forward strand.
TGTTGGGCCATAGTCTAACTAAACTTATGATGCTGAGATTGACCAGCGTCGGTGTGATGCTACTCATCCTAATGGAAACAGCCAATGCGGCTTCGGTGAGAGTGGTAAGCATGTTTTTGTGGATGGCTTTACTAAACACTAATGAATCTGTACATAGAATGCGTTCGAGTCCAGTGAAGTCGATGAGATTCTGCACGAAGAGGATATCCTATTCGATTCCGATGAAGACGTTGTCGGTGAAGAGGATGGCGGAGAAACAGACTTATTCGTCCAGAGGGGCATAACCCGAGTAGGAGCGAGGGATCCTAGATACAAAGCCGCTACTAATCTGATAGCAACGGTACGGCAAGACTCCTTGCAACAAGCACCAGCGGGAACAATAGTATACCTCAGGAACCTTCGCAACGTCTATCCTTATTACTCAAACTACAACTGGGCAAACAGCGCGAGGCTCGACAACCAGGGCGATTACAAAGAGGGTAATGCCTGGTAAGTAAGCGAGCGCTGCCTCGCCCATTAACACTCGTGCGTGTATGCCTCTATACTTGCAGGTATGCTAGGCTGGCAGTCCAGATCTCCGACTATACCGTCGCTCAGGCGAATGTGAAGATTGGAGCCAGATTCGGTCAAAGAAGGATACGGAATGCTCTGGTTCAAAGCCTGAATGGGGCCGAAGTTGTTTATTTGAGAAATTAGTATCGCAGCCTACCACAATAGCTTTGTCAGAGGATTATCAAAGCTGTTATAACACTCTGCAAAAAATAAATAATTATCAAAGTGCATTATATAATTAGAGCAGGAATGCGTAACGGGCATGTTTGTTATGGCTTATGGGCAAATGTTAATATGTGAGTGTCAGTCACAAGCAGACATTCTCTACAAAAGTTGGTTAATATTAATAGTGGTGAGGTTTGGCTGAATGTATCGCACGTGCTGTCTTGAGTATCGGAAAAAGTGCTGCGGCGATTACGTGGCTAGTCGTAATCGTCTAATCGCGATTGCCAGATATATATATGGAACGTTCTACGGGATTTCGATCATTGTAGATTTATGTTTATAACATCTAAATTGCTATATCTTCTGAACGGTTAAAGCTATCGACTTCCTATGATGAACTCTTAGTACTACATCCTTTCTCTATATGTGCGTGTTTTTTGGTGTCTTTGCACAGGCACAGTGTGGAAGTTACGAGGTCCGATACCCCATGGGGTACAGAACCGCCATATCTTTAGGTAAGAGCGTTCAAATCGTTTCAAATTTGGTGTATACGTAGAGGACCCTGTCATTATTGACTTGTTCTGTTCGTTAGTTTTTACCTGATCCTTTACGGAGATAGAGATGCGCACAAATTTATCCACATTGCCAGAAATTTCGGACGCTCATGACGTATTCCTGACGCGTCATTGCAAACGTCCGTTAATTTTCCGCGCACGCATCCATTGAAATGTATGGAACAAAGTGCATTTCTAAATCAGGAAAGGATAAAAACGTTGAAAAATATAGTGAAGCACATCATAAGCTATGCTTTATTGATGAAACAAAAAATTTCATGGTCTATCTGTGGGTTCCATGGCCCTAAAACAACACGTCCATAGACACCTGTCGAAATTTGATAAAAATTAGGGTTTTTTTCAAGACGTATGTACATTTTTCTCTGGATCTGTGATAGTTGTGGTAAAGAACGTTTATTTTTATGTTAACCAGATCATCGAGGCAGGTGTATGTTACCATAAAACACTCTATTGCCTACTTCTCTAGGTTCCTGAGTCACTTTTAGTGGTTGAGGTACTGAATGTTTCCATTATTACACGACGTAATGGACGTTTTTAACGGGCGTGAGTACCTCTGCTGCAATGCTTCCCTGAATCAGACTTACTCAGGTATGTTATAACTAAGGTGCTTAGGTGCTGTACATGTGCGTAACAACCATAGCTTGACCCGCATACCTAGTATATAGGGCCTATAGTATACCGTAGATGTTCGTCCGATCGACGTTTGAGGTGCGCTACAGTATGCCGGTAGTCAAGTTAGGTTTGGCATCCTATAAATGGCAGTCACTATTCGCGTAGTGGCCGATCGAGGGAGATTCTCATGGGGCATTGATTAATAGGACTGCTGAATAAAAAAGGGGGGGGGGGGGGAAGTACCTTTCTGGCCCGATCGATACGAAACGCCGGGGGTGCTGTACGTTTCCACTTTCGGGCTCGATACAAAGAGCGGGCCTCAGCGGGGAAGTGGACGCCCGCGATACCAGCAGTCAACTTCGGGCCTGCGTATGATCCCCCATGGGCATGGCTATGTGGGCCCGGGCCTGCATAATGGCTTGCGATTTCACCAGACTACCACCAAACTAAGAAATAGAAATAGCTCATACAACCAGCCTGCCTACAAATTTATAGGCCTAACTGTGTGATACATGTAGTAAACATGCCTAGTTGTTTTTGGACTTCACGGTACTATAGTTTTCAAAGAGCTTGCAATGCATGCACATGAGCTGGACAACGAGCTGAACGGACAATAGAAATGAACTGGACTCATATTACTGGACAGAGCTAAGAGGGCGTTTGTGTGTGTATTTGCATGTACCGGTATCTGTTTGCATGTGTGCATGTTGTGTGTGTGCATGTGTTTGTGTACAGATGAGTGTGTGGTATGTGTGTGTATATGTGTTTGTGTACATGTGAGTGTGTGGTATGTGTGTGTATGTGTTTGTGTACATGTGAGTGTGTGGTATGTGTGTATATGTGTGTAGGTGTGTGCACATGTATGTATACACAGTGTGAATGTGTGTGGGTGAATGATGGTGTGTATAATATGTGTGTGTGCATGTGTGTAGTATATGTTGTATGTGTGTACATGTTGTGTGCACATGTTATGTGTGGTTGCATGTGTGTGTATTTGTGTGTGCTTGTGTGTGTGTATGTATTCATGAGTATGTATGTGTTATGCACGTTATGTGCACACATGCACACGCGTGTGCATGTGTGCACGTATATGCATGTGAATGTTAATGTACATGGGTGCATGTATGTGCATGTGTTTTTGCACATGAGTGTATTCGTTTGTGTCACTTGTTTCTTCCACTCACGTGGGTCTCAAATAGTCTATAGTGTTTGAGCAATCTGGACAGACTATAGATTGGAACTGAACATCTCATGCTAGAGGAGTTTGTTTGTGTGTGTGTGCGTGGTGTGTGTGTGTGTGTGTGTGTGTGTGTGTGTGTGTGTGTGTGTGTGTGTGTGTGTGTGTGTGTGTGTGTGTGTGTGTGCATATGTGTGCATATGTGTGTGTGTCTGGAGTATATTTGTATGCGTGGAGAGTGTTTTTTTTTTACATTTCTGCATGTTATGTGTTAGGGTTAAGCAGAAACATATCCAGAAATGGCCCATACATAGGCGGTCATCTTGCTTTTTATTTCAAATTGAATTTTAAAGAAGTTTATAATGTACTATAAATCGGTCTGATTATGATATATGTACTTTGAAAAATTATTCCATTAACCATTCTTTAACTAAAATCAAGACAAAAAATTAATTTCTACCGCGCATAATTTATTCATATAAGTATGCCATTGCGTCATCTGCCAAATGTGCACAATAAGTTAATTCAGCTGAAGATTAACAAGGCTGCTGGTGATGATCTGAGCCAATAGCAAGCCAGGTAGCTAAGTGGAAACCTTTTCCCTAGCCTCCTCCCCCCAATTCCCATAGGTCTAGACTGCCAGCTACCACCAACCCTAGCTCACTGCTAATGCATTATGGTGTAGCTATTATATTTATTGTATACAAGACGTCGTCATGGACACTTTTGACCTATATAGTGGGTTGTTTTCACTTGAAGTTTATTGTAAACAGTGTTCGTTTAGCCTGCATGCAGCTCGATGAATGAAGCGCGTAGGCTAGGCACGTGCACTGATACGCTTACACGCAGGGAAAAAAATGATTCGTTAGCACTTTCCAGTACAGCTACGACCTACGTAGGCTTCTCAGTCTTACCTAGATCGATTAACATCAAGTCTGAATGTGCCGCATTTTCAATATTTGTCTGCATGTGTGCGTCGATCAAATACACGTAAAGCGCTTAACTGCGAAGCACTCTCTGGGACTTCGCCAATGGAAGAACGCTATCACAATACATACTTACATTAAGGAAAGCTTTGTCTACACATCGGGGCGCTGCTCAGTCTACCGCTAGGCCAAAGCCCTGCATCAGGGTCAAAGCACACTCCACCCCCCTCCCATGTTATGGCATCAGGCCCAACCCCTGTCTCTGCACACAGTGTGTGGTTTGTGTGAACATAGATACATGTAATGTGCAGTTAAAACATGCACAATTTGTGCTATTGCTAGTTAGCAATTAGAGTGTACATGTACTGTGGCTGCACCAATACGTATGTCTGGTATGCTTTGCTTCACCTCTTCCGAGGTTCCAAATGGTGTCAGTGGGAAGGCCTGTTCTGGCAGCTACTGTACATGGCTGCACCAATGTGGGTGTTATATTTGGCTGGATTGTAGCCACATAGCTCCACCATACCAGGGGTAGAAAGGTGGAGCGGAAGCTCTTAGATGTGAGTGTTCTCCCATCTTTGAAGTGGAAGAGGGGTGAGGAGTGAGTGGAACAGTGACAACATTCTCTGTAGGGCCTCCATTGCTGGAACTGGACACATGTGCCTGCCTTTGGTACGCTGAACACACCTGCCCAGGACCACTTGATGAAGAAGTGCATGCCCTCCGGACCAGCAGACATCTTGCCTGGTAGGTTGGAACCTAGTGTCAAAACTCTGATTGAGCTAAATTCACTGAGCCTGAGGTGGATGACTCCAGATGGTCAGTCTCAACATTGGGTTCCTGGACCCTGCTGTTCTTCACCAGTACAAAAAAAATAGATACAGGATTGCCATCTCCATAGAAACGGTCCCAAACAGACTTTTAAAACAGAGCTCTCTTATTGAACCCTAGAACAACACAGTACCAGGACATTATGCAACAGACTAAAATGCCTCTACCACTAGGCCAAAGGCTTTGCATCAGGCCACTCACCCCCCCTCCCATCATGTACTTGATTGTGAAGTTTATGGCATCAGGACTAATGCTCCCATGCATGCCATCACCATCGCTGCACACAATGTGTGGTTTGTATATAGGTGCTACACATATAAAGTGTGTGCTTTTAAGACATAGGTACACAGTTTGTTCTCTTAGAACTGGAAGTTACCAGGCAGCCGAATACATCAGATTAGCTAACCACAGTTTACATAGCATACAATGGACCTACCACATAATGAAATTATCTTCAAGGGCCATACAATTGTAATTCAATACATGCATGTACTTGTGCAAGGGTCCAGGTGTTAGTAGGTTTTAGTCAACTTCAATTCCATCTGAATAGTTATCCTCATCTTCACTCTCCTCATCTTTGCCTACGTGTTCATCACCACCTGTACCACCCTGGACCTACAATGTACCTAACTGTACATAGGCCTATACTAGTACCCTGGACCTGGACCTACATGTACATGTACCTACATAGGCCTACCCTGGACCTACATGTACCTACATAGGCCTACCCTGGACCTACTGTTCTCAGAGATAAACTGCTACATGTACTTGTACCCCAGGCAGTCTAACATCAGATTAGGCTAATCACTGTTTACATAGCACACAATTGTAAGGTCAAGCTAGGTCTATACTAGTACACACTTGTAAGCAACACACACACACACACACACACACACACACACACACACACACACACACACACACACACACACACACACACACAAACACACGCACACACATGCACACACAGTACAAACACACACACTAACAACCACACACAGCTCATAGTCTTACTCTGTTCTGGCTTCACAAACAACTTAGTTTTGCATTCAAGCAAAGGGCTCCTGAATTGTAGAAATTTTGTCCATAGTATTTTACAACTGAGGGAGTGGGTGCCATCACGCGAGTTCGTGTCTCGAAAATGTCGCTTCGCGCCACGACTAACCTGATGCGTGTGAAACACAAGTATGCTCGAGTCACGCACAGGTATCACTCGTGACGCGCGCACGCGTGTGTCAAGAAGCTACGTCTGGATGGTACTGTATGCGCGATTTATACAAACGATCCCGATCGCATCGGGTAAGATCGCATAGTAACTCAACTGGTAGAAAACCTTTTTGGGCAGCGCGATGAGAGGTCTGGGACCGATTTCATGCCATCAAAAAACTGAAGGAGGGCCACACTTCAACTACACAGCATTATCTATCCGCACGTGAGTCAATTTTGAGGGCACGAGATGGAGGAACGTACAGATTCAACATGAAATGCTTCTCCCGGGTATGGAAGCCGATTTTTCTATAGGAAGGCCTAGTTTTTAGTACATTTTATAGTTCTTCGATGTACTAGCTATATTATTTTCAAATATCAAAATCGTAAATCGTAAAGGTATTGACACAAATGACCGTGGAATATTGTAATGAGATACCCTTCTCATTGACTACCTGTACATTTGGGGACAATGTTATGACAATCCTAGGGAAGCCCCAGCTTAAATAGGAAAAATACGGCGACACCACTAAAAATCATAACAAATGTAGTGTACTAACATTTTCAAATTTCAAATCCTGGGAAAAATCTGGCGTCCTTGGTATACAACTAACCCATACATTGGTATGGGAAGGTATACGGGAATATTCGGTGATTCGCAAATCGCGAGTAAATTATGACCGCTCATTTCTGGATATGATCAAATATCTGAACATTAAGATTCATGATCTGAAGGAGGGTTAGGGGTAACCACCACTAATGAAATGATCAACCACAAAGATATGAACTAAAATTTTTTTAACACACACACACACACACACACACACACACACACACACACACACACACACACACCACACACACACACACACACACACACACACACACCACACACACACACACACACACACACACACACACACACACACACACACACACACATACCACACACAAACACACACCACACACAAACACACACCACACACCACCCCACACCACACACCACACACACACCACACACACACCACCACACGCACCACACACCACAAGCATGCACACACACACATACCACACACAAACACACACCACACACAAACACACACCACCACACACCACACACACACCACACACACCACCACACTCACCACACACCACAATCACGCACACACACACACACACACACACACGTCACACACACACACACACACACACACACACACACACACACACACACACAGCCATCAATTGAGCTAGAACCAAAGCTGCAAATTGATATTGTACAAGGATTAGAATGCAATCACCATTCAGTTAAGGGGAAGGAGGGAGTGAGCACATGATTTGGGAGGGAGGGTTTATGGTGTCATGCCATGACAACATTCTGCAACTGATGCCCTTTTAACAGTTTACATAGCAGCTACACCCAACCACCACTAATGAAATGATCAACCACAAAGATATGAATGATTTTTAACACACACACACACACACACACACACACACACACACACACACACACACACACACACACACACAAACACACACATACAACACACAACACCACACACACACACCACACACACCATGCACGCACACCACACATGCCACACACCATGCACACACATACCACACACCCCCACACACCATGCACAAACACACACACCACCACCACACACACCACACACCACAAACACACACATAGTTGTATACCACACACACACCATGCACACACACTGCACACACACCACCACAACACACACCACACACCATGCACACACACACACACACACACACACCACATACATACCACACATCACACACACCGCACCATGATATGCACACACACCACACACACACCACACACACACCACACACAGAGAACAGGGTGGCATCATTTGGTATGGTTTCACTCTGACAAAGTCTACAATTACAGGCATTAGAGGCAAAGAAGCTGTGTTGCTTCAATGTCAACAGAGGGGTCTGCAGCTATGCTTATCATTATGACACTAGTCCTCCAGAAGTTGGTATCCAGCCTGGATGCAGATGAGGAGTGTGCTGAAATCCTTCTCCAAGCATGGTACCTCGACAATGAGCCTTGGCTGATACCCGCTCAGCTGTACTGCGTGCCTTACATTTGATTGAGGAGTTGGGTCCTGCACTGGGCCTACATGTGAACCTGGCCAAGGGACAACACATCATTCCCACCGGAGGTGAGTCCTCACTCCTACCTAATCTTTACATCATAGGTGCTCCAATTGAGTATACTGTTTAAAATTGTATTGCTGGGGAGCAGTGATTAAGGCTCGGATCTGCCCCTCACGTGGGTTCTTGGATCTCAGTCATTCCTTCTACTGGCCTGGAACTGCATCTTGACTCTGCTTAATGTCAGGTAGCACACCTGTCCTGCCTCTCTACTTGCCATCGGCCAGGCCACCCTCAAACCCAAAATGCTGGCTAAAATGTATGGCTGCCTGAACATATCACTGGTGAGGTCAGTGGCTAGGGCCATCATGGGAAGAGTAAATGTCCGAATAGGTTAGTAGTACTGTAGGTTTGTTAACAGCATCTATTGTAAGTTAGTAGAACTGTTATTAATATTGTTACTTTATGCACATGTGATACTGTTTCCCTAATGTCAGCACCCAGCAGCAGTAAGTCTCTACTGCTAGTGGTGTTCTTTGGGTCTATTGCTTGCAACACTTCCGCTTCAGACAAAATAAAGAATTAATAAGTATGAAGACAGCAGCTACAAAATCTAAATGCAGTACTCAGAACTCAGCACACTTGTTGTGCAGTGCATGTAGTCCCAAATTGGTGCACTGAGGACCCTACATACTGAACAGGATGGGCTACACGAGTCTGGGGACTAGAAAGTCAGGTATCTGGTCCCCATCGGATCGGAGTGATGTAACAGCCATTTTTAGTAAGGCGATGACGCTGCCACAATGCGCATGCGTAACAATCAATACACGGAATCGAAACTAAAAATTATACTAAAGAGATATTTTTGTATATTAACTCTCTACTCATACACGTACTTAAAATAAAATTTGCTGTCCTAAAGAACGTTAATTAATTGATTTAATAATTAGCTTTTTATGTTTTGATAAATCTTAGCTTACAAATACTATTGTGTAGAATTTTGATATTCGATTCCTAGCCAGAGTTATGGGTCAATGTCCGAAATTTCTGGCAATGACACTTTCCACTTGATACGCGCCATTATAATCCCAATTCCGCAGGACAATAATGGAGCGTATCGAGCGGGGAATATGGATAAACTTTGCCGCGCACCTCTATCTCCCTAATGGATCAGGTAAAAATTCACGAACAGAACTAGTCAAAAGCGACAGGGTCCATCCACGTATACACCAAATTTGAAGCAATTTGAACGCTCCTACCTGAAGATGTGGTGGTTTTGAACCCTATGGAGTACCGGACCTCGTAACGTTGGCACTGTGCTCGTGCAAGACACCAATATAAATTTTCACATAGAGAAATGATGCAGGAGAAGGTGCTGAAAATAAGAAGTTAATAACGTTAACTGTTCAGAAGATATAGCAATTTGAGTTTTATGTTATAAACAATGATCAAAATCTCATATAACCCATCCATTAAATAATACTTTTTACTGTAGTTATTATTTTTTACCTCATATAAAAAAATATAATAACTAAATAAATAAATAAACATACAACAATAATGATTTAAGACAGAAGTTTAGGAATTAAGAGAGACTGGGCAACCCTGCTCCAAAATCCATTCCTATTGCACTCCATTTGGTGCGGGAGCCCCTCATGCAGACAGAGGTTTGTCGCTCTGAGAATTGCGAATGAAAGTCGCGCTCTTATCCACCCCAATACCTCACTGTTAGATTTATCCCACTTATGAGCAAGTTTCTGAACGAGGTGTTTGAGCAAAAAAAATTTGCTATCCATAAATTATATTCGTATTGTTAATGCGGCCACTAACGAGCCCACAAAGAAGATATGATGGCGAGGCCCTAAGCTTGATTCTTTTAAAACTATAAGTTCGGTACACGCCGAACACTGATATAAATGAACTCCGGTCCTCGGGGTTTCTCAACATGTGAAAATTATATTTCATTGCCGAGATGAGCCAAGAGGAGCCAGACTTTCAGTACGTTTGATGCCGTTAGCAGAGATAATATATTATCTCTGCCAGTCGTTAGTGTACTTTTTTATTTCATCGCATATTGCATGCAACCAATAGCGTGCACAGCTGTGTCAACTGTACATCAGTATTCTTTGTACTTTCGCAGAGGCATTGGTGCAAGCGCTGAACAAAAGGGACATGCAGCGGAATTCAGGTCTTACGTCGACTTCAAAAGGCCACTGAAGAAAAACTGAACCAAATTGTTCACTCAGGTGACAAAAATCCACACCGATATAGAAAAAATCCCTATGCATGCCGATCAAGGAAATCAGTACGACCCTGCTGCTCAAAAGGTTATCGAGAAAGCTGAACGTAAAGTAAAGAAAACTCATTAGGCCTCCATGTGGATACGAGAGTTATAGTGTTATGTATATAAAATCATCGAACTCTCATGTAAAAACATTTTGTTTTCCTTAATTGCTGATTATGAGGATGGTACATCATGCATACCAAATACACGTTTCTGTCGGTTGAACGAAGTGAATTAGACAGAAACTATACAGCCAATATATATATATATTAGAATCAGGACCGTATACATTCCGCAACGGATTGTTTACAGGCTACATAAAGACATTTTTACACTTCCTGATACACCCCTTAATTGCAAACGTTTCGATTTCGTCTGTATGTTAGCATCGGACACGGAACTGGCACAGTCTGTCATACCGACGTCGTTGTCGACGTTACTATTCAATAAATGGTACCTTGATGATGGAACCCTTGCCGGAACCAGTTGCTCTGTCAAATTGCACTAGATCTCATCTCATCACTGCATGGACCCGTCTCTTGGTTTTTACATCAACTTTGCAAAATGTGAGGTGTTTGGTAAGGAAGATTTATCAGTTTTCCCATGTGAGATCACTAAGCTGTCTCATACCCCTCACCATGAAATCTTAGGTGCCCCGATAGGTGATGAGATTTTCCGTAACAACTTTGTGGCCCACAAACAGTCAAATGTATCCTTCCTTCTCCACCAGTTACAGGGGGTGGAGAACCACAGGTGGCACTAGCATTGCTATGAAAGTGTGCAAGATGACCAACATTTCACGTGTAACAACTCCAACTTTAATAAAGTCCTCACTGTCTCTATTTGATGATAGCATTCATCACTGTTTTACAGAGTGTTTGGCTCCCAATCTGTCACCACAAAGTTCTGGTTGGAGTGCTTAGGTCTCAGCAGAGGAGGGTCGTGGCTTAAGATCACTAGCTGTTCACTGCTGCATACCTAGGTTCAATTAACTCATTTTCCCCAGATTTGGTGTCCAGCGATTATGTCTATTAACCTCTTCAATCTCCCGGTTTCTGCAGAGGATACACTATCCATCCCTTTGCCAATCAAGTCTCATCTTCAGCATGACCTATCACAACGAATTGAGAATTGCCAATTCAGTGCACTATACAACACTAGCAGCCTGGCAGATCGAGCTCGTATACTCTCCATTTCGTCTGTGCATGCCTCCTCATGGCTACAGGTAGTCCCCTCCCCTAGGTTGGGGTTCGACTTGGCTTCCAATGAAATGCAGTGGAGCATCAAATGGTGGCTGTCTGCCTCTAACACCAGAAGGAGAGGTATGTGCTTACTGTCCTGACAAAGCTCTGGATGCGCACCACGCAATTACCTGCAAATTTTGGGGAGATGTAGTGGCTCGCAATAATACTCTACGTAATGTTATATTTGAATTTTGCAAAAGAGCTCTGTTGAACCCAAAACTGGAAGCTGGTGCTAGTTTGGGTCATGAAAGAAGGCTAACAACGGCTGCATATATACTCGTTCCAAGCTGGTCCACTAGTGATAAGCCTGCAGCCATTGATGTGTCCATCACTTCTCCGCTTAAATCAAGTATTTTGTCCGAAGCAGGTGTGCAGCAGCTAGACCTACAGAGGAGAGAAAGCACACATGTAGTGATCTCATCTGCTCCGAACTGGGTTGGAAGTGTGTTCCACTAGTGGTGGAGACATTTGGTGCATGGGGGAAAACAGCAGGCCAGTTTTTGTACAACTAGCAATACGACTTGTGGCACAAGGAAATTCCACAAAGGCTACAATGCTAAATTCTATCCATGGCAGATTAGGTCTCCTGTTAGTTCGAGCCAATGCCCGTGCTTTCATCGCAAGGTCAATTTCAGAAGCCACAACAATGGACCTGCTTGAGGGTTAGGGTAGTTTTGTGCACGGCCTTTTGCAATAATGATATGAAATAAACATTAATTTTAATCATTAATCAAATAATTAATCGTGAGAGCTAGCTTAAGAGATACAGCAGTGAGCGGATTATACCGGGTGTTTGCAAATGTAGGCAAAGGTTTAAATGGAAATAACTTTTGACCTGATGGAGTAAATAATTGGAGATTTTGAAATTAACATATGCTGCCTAGGCAAATTTCTGTCAACTGGTTTCGTTAATGTTTATTTATTAACATTATTTAATCTAGACTCCTGTTAAGATTTTACTGTTGCCCGTAGATAACGTGTGACAACTTTTTTCACCACGGAAAACCTGCAAATACGCTTCAGTCGTTACCCTTGCGCATGCACATTGCATCACCTAAGTTTCCAGACCAAATCGCCATGAGCCAATTGTCTTGCGTCATGAACTGACTTAGCTTATGATGGCACCTACATGCAATAACTTGATCGACTCACGTGATACAACAGCAAGTGTGTGTACTTCTGGGGCCCAGCCCAAGCTTATTGCCACACACATGATGCAACTAGCCCACAATGTATTATGCAACAAAGCAGCATGCATTTTGTACGACACTTTCGACTACATGGGTGAGTGGTTTCAGGCTAATAACACCTTCCACACTTATAAATGCCAAAAGTCCTTGTGTATGAAAAAAAAAAAACCTATAAAATTTGAGATGTTTTGTTTATAAATATCTTGCAGAAATTATAAATTAAGCTGTTGCATAATTATTGTTATTTGCATCATCAAATTATGCAATTATCGTTAATATGGTACTTATTAATACTTTTACATTATGTATAGAGGAAGAGATATGTTCTCTGTTTCCGTGTATGGGGATGAATTTTGGCAAATGCTGTAGCCGTTTCCCAGATTCCCCTCCGCCTGAAGAAAGAAGTGAAGTCAGCGATGTTCAGAACTTGAGCACTGGGAAAACAGAAGTTTTTTTACCAATGTTGTGGAACCACTGTTGTTCAACAGTCAACATTTTTGAGCAGGAGCCCCTGGATGATTCCTTTTGATATTGCTTCTTTTCAGGAAGACTCAATGAGTAACTTGTGAACAACCCTTCCTATGAATATCACAGTTGATGGTAGAATGTACGTGCTGGTGGGTTACACCCTGTATAAGGAAGGAGCATCTCATTTCACTGCTGCAGTTTTGTGGAAAAATAAATGGTGGTTTTACGATGGGCTCTCTGGAACAGACCAAACACGAATGACACCTATGAAGGAAGCTTACATGTCTGGACACAAAGGTTCTTATGTGATATATGTATTATTTTAGTGTTTCATCATGTATGTTATTTGCTTTGTGATCAATATATCAATAGTTAAATCATTATACTGTAAGTCATATCAGTAACACTTGAAATAATAAAGTATTATCATCTGCGGCTGGACTAGATCCTTTGCTCCTGCTCCTGGTTTTAGGTAACAACTCCTGCTCCTGCTCCTTTCTTCAGGCGGAGAGGAATCTGGGCAACGGCTACAGCATTAGTTGACACTGAAAAGTCCAGATAAACAAGGCCGTGCATAAATTAATGCAAGTTTTTTTTCCATTGGTCAGCAGTGAAACTGGTAAGGTCAGTCTTGCCATTGATATTAGAAGGAATGCAAAGTTATAATCGATAGGTAGGCACACAACTGCTTCAGAATCACATAACCGGCGTGGCAAACGGTGTTAGTGGCTCTACTCTCTAGCAAGGATTTTATACATCCGCAAGCAAGCGCCTCCCCCCCTCACCCTGCCCTTAATTCCTTTCAGCCCCTCCACTTTTTATAACCGTCCTATCATACATGGCGTTATGCACGCGTACGTTTGTACCCGCTTCGCTGCATTGACTTCTTCGTGGCTAAGCGCAAGTCGCATGATCTAATTTTCAAATTGAGGTGATTTTATGCGAAGGAAATAGGATGTAGCACGCCAGTTGCATATAGACAAGAAGCAAATACGGCAGTGGAGGAAGCAGAAAGGTTGCATACAAAAAATAAATAACGATGGTTGTAGCAGGAAGAAACGGAAACGGTTACGTGGAGGAGGTCAAAAAGGCTGCTCATTACAATGTAGAAAGTAGCCTTGCTGATTGGGTCCTTTTGCAGAGAGAAAACATGCATCTACGGGTCACACGGCAATCAATAGCGTTGCAGGGAAAACAGATGATACAGGATCCGGATTTTCAAGCCAGTAGAGGTTGGATCGATCGTTTTATGCGTGATTGGGGTTTTACCATACACACGAGAACAACTGTCGGACAACTTTTGCCCTCGGATGTCTGCAGTAAATTAAGTGTTTGACTTTGTACTGCTGCAATAGCCAACATGGATGAAACTGCAATTTGGGCAGACATGCTGGACACAACTGTGGAAAAATTCGAGCAACAAGTGTTCCTTTACTGACTAGAGGTCATGAAAAAGAACACATCACGGTCTGCTTAATTAAGTGCATTAGCCAGTGGGGAAAAACTTAAGCCATTCATTGTTTTTAAGGAGAAAAGATTCCCCAATGAGCTTCATAATATCCAAGGTGCCATCATTATGCTCTCTCCAAATGGTTGGATGAACGAAACCTTGACTGCTGAATGGGTTAAGCAGATATGGGGACCACCATAAACCAATAAGCGAATGCTGGTTTGGGAAGTATATATAGTTATAAATACCACATTTCTACATCTATGAAGAAAGCAGTGCAAAACACAAATACAATTATGGCTGTAGTTCCTGGGGCAGCACAAAACTGGTCCAACCAGCCAATGAGAGCAGGAATGCCCTCTTCAAGGCTGCATATCGCAAAGACACATGGCTGATCAGTGGGACCATGGAGGCGGACGCGTGGTGGCAAACTTACGTGCACCTTCAAAAGCACTTAGGGTTCAATGGGTTCTGGAAGCCTGGGACTCAATCAGGCCAGAAATAATTCATTCAAGTCATTTGAGGCATGTGGTATCACAACAAGTGACCCATCACTTATACATTGCGCCAAACAAGCTGCAGCCAATCCTCTCTACCATCAGCTGCAGCAATGGCATCAATCTAACGACACTGCACCAGGAGATGAGACATTTGATACAAATGACAGTGAGGAGGGCCAACAGTGCTAGCATTGGATAGAGAAGTTGTGGATTCCAATGAGTTTCAGGAAGAAAAGTTGACAGATTCTGATGAAGTAGATGCCGATTAAAGGAAATTGTTGTCGTATGATGATTGTGTTGCAGTGATATCTATAGGAATACACATGTCTTCATCTATTAAACATAAATGGTTCCCTTTGAATACTAAATATGTAATACTAATCAAAAATATGGGCGGGACAAGAATACCACGTGATGATTAGTGACTCAACCTGCAAAAACACAAGATGCTACAGTACACAACATACACTTAGACAAAAATATAAAATATAGTTGCATTGAAATGAACCCTTTTGAAAATAAAACCACATCAGTGAGGAAAATGAGGGAGGCCAGCTCCATCACCATGCCATGTCCACTTCTCCATTTACCCTGGATCCACCCAAGCAAAGGTTTGTTGCACGTAAAATAGCAAAAGCCAATCTCGCACGAACCCATCCCATTACTTCAGAATGTGACTTCTCCCACTCAATCGCAATTTGGTAACCACAGCGGCTTCATCAGGTGTTGTACATCATGACCCAAGACCCCATCTACAAGACTACAAAGGTGTAAATGAAGCACATCTTTCTTCAACAACTGCTGAGTACTTTCTTTGTTCTGCCGAACGTCAATAGTGCGGCTAGCATATAAGACAGGGCGTCAGTGTCTACGACACGAACCTCTAGCAATGCCGCAGTTTGTGGCTACCACACTCTTCGCGTATGCTGGATTCATCTGCGTTCTGTACAATGGGTTTTCTTACAACATCTTTGTACACAATATCTGCCAAATCACTTGAGCATCTCGCACTTCATTATGGCGCTGGGTAACAAGGCCACCTTTTTACAATCAAGAGCATGTTGGAAGCTGAATTCTTCTCCACCATCACAATTCGCTGGCGTTTTAAGAAGAGGCCGATGATAACGTAGTGAAAGTGCATCTCTAGTGATGACAGCTGGCCAAAGGATAATGCATTACACAAAACTTCAAAGCAGGAATCACAATCTGGTACCACTCTTTGAAGGTAAGACCATTGGAATTGCATACTTTTTGAAAGAGCTGCAAATGCAGCCTGGGGATAAAATTCAGCTGCCTCAGCCAATTTGATTACTCCAGATGTCCATGTTGTAACTTTCTCCAAAACAAAATCATGCACTTCATCTTTCTCCCCAACAAACCCTCCCAGGAACCGTGTCCTCTAACAATTTTTATTCCAAGTTCTCCAATAATGCCTTAGCTGCATCCTTTTCTGTGGCTCTAACAATCAACTGTTTTTTTTTGGTTCAGGGTAGTAGCCAAAATCTGGACCTATTTCGCATAATTTCTGGAACCAAACTTTCAAATTTGAAAGTTTGGCAGCACAAGCTGAATCATCAGCATACCAGTTATGTATCCACTTGTTCTTGTCTGTAAGATGTTTAATTAGTGGCATTACGGCAGAAGCATACATTAGCATTGAAAGTGGATCACCCTGAGCAACACCTTCCTTACTGAGAATCACTTCAGAACTGCCCTGTAAAAATAAGGACGCATAACTTCTATAGGTGCTAAATAAGAAGCGTGAGCATCTGGGCCATTGTACTCTAGCATTCCGTAGAGCTGCTGATCTATTGAGGGAATTAAAGGCATTCTTGGCATCAACTAACATACCCCCCATCCATCTCCTTTATGCTCATCATACAGCTCCCTCATGGCATGAACTGCACCTTCAATTTCTGCTCTCATCCAGAGCAAAGCTGATCTACTCCACATAGGTCCTCAACATCAGTACCTGTAGCCAAAGCCATCACTTCTCCACTCCCCCTCCTCCTCCCATACCCCCTCCTCCTCCCCTCCCCCTCCTCCTCCCCTCCCCCTCCTCCTCCCCTCCCCCTCCTCCTCTCCCCTCCCCCCCTCCTCCTCCTCCCCCTCCTCCTCCCCTCCCCGCCTCCTCCCCTCCCCCTCCTCCTCCCCCCCCTCCTCCTCCCCTCCCCCTCCTCCTCCCCTCCCCCTCCTCCTCCCCTCCCCCTCCTCCTCCCCTCCCCCTCCTCCTCCCCTCCCCCTCCTCCTCCCCTCCCCCTCCTCCTCCCCTCCCCCTCCTCCCTCCCCTCCCCTCCCCTCCCCTCCCCCTCCTCCCCCCCTCCCCCCCTCTCCCCTCCCCCTCCTCCTCCCCTCCCCTCCTCCTCCCCTCCCCCTCCTCCTCCCCTCCCCCTCCTCCTCCCCCTCCCCCTCCTCCTCCCCTCCCCCTCCTCCTCCCCTCCCCCTCCTCCTCCCCTCCCCCTCCTCCTCCCCTCCCCCTCCTCCTCCCCTCCCCCTCCTCCTCCCCTCCCCCTCCTCCTCCCTCTCCCCTCCCCCTCCTCCTCCCCTCCCCCTCCTCCTCCCCTCCCCCCTCCTCCTCCCCTCCCCCCCCCCTCCTCCTCCCCTCCTCCCTCCTCCTCCCTCCCCCTCCTCCTCCCCTCCCCTCCTCCTCCCCTCCCCCCTCCTCCCCTCCCCCTCCTCCTCCCTCTCCCCTCCTCCTCCCCTCCCCCTCCTCCCTCCTCCTCACTCCCCCTCCCCTCGCGCCTCCTCCCTCCACTCCCCCTCCTCCTCCCTCCCCCTCCCCCTCCTCCTCCACTCCCCCTCCCCCTCCCCTCCACTCCCCCTCCCTGGAAACAACCATGGCCAAATGAAGCTCAGGATACACAGCTATGGAGGTCATTGTGGAGGTGTGGCCTCCAGGCTGTTATGTGGATGTTGTGGACAGCTGTGTAGATTGGGTGAATGCATGTATAATGCCTGTGTCATTTTTGAAAACATCGAAATACCCTTACTGCAAAATACAATCAAATGTTAATTACTCCTATTATTAACCTATGTTTCAGTTACTAACCACACTAATAACTACTGCATACACCAATTATGTGTGGAAGACTCCTCCATCCCTGGCCATTTAGCATGTACTCCATGCACGATATCGTGTAGATGGCCGTAAACCAGTGATTTGTTACAACAGTTTCTGTGCCACCAGAGTTGCTGCTATCTTACAGCCTTCATGTAGGGGAGGGAAGCAGTGCATGATATGGCCTTCAAACCACAGCATATACACTCACTCACTCACATGACCACCAACACATCACTAAATATACTCCGCATACAACCACGGCTACCAACACATAACAAAGTACACTCAGCATACAACCATATATGCTACCCACACACAAACTAAGTCCACTCAGAGTACAACAGCCTACCAGCTACATTTCAGCTCAATCAGAGAATTGGTTAAGTATGGATTGAGGGGAAGTGATGGACAGGAGGTGATGAAGTGCATTTTGTTTGGTTTGGTTTCACAAAGAAAGGTTGGATGGGAAAGTTGTGGAAGGGATGGATGTGGTGAGGAAGATGGAGTCAGTCGGGTTCAGAAGATGTAGACACCCTCAAAGCCGTGGTCATCAAGGACTGTGAAATGGCAAAGTAGTCAACTAAATGCTGTTACATCTCTCTAAGTGTGTCCATTTAGTTGTGGTTGCCCCTTGGCATTTGTACATGTGCCCATCCTCATCATTTGTTCCTTGGAGTTTCGTACATAACCATTACAACATGTGTGTTGTGAGCTAGTCCATGTATGAGCTATTTGCTGTCTAATAAATCACACCTGCTCAGTTGCAAGGAAGCTGACTGTTCTTTTTGTGTTAAAAAAAAAAATGGCCACTGTGAGGGATGTGTGTGTGTCCTCTGGTCCCAGTGTGAGGGATGTGTTGTGTGTCCACTGGTCCCAGTGTGAGGGATGTGTTGTGTGTCCTCTGGTCCCAGTGTGAGGGATGTGTTGTGTGTCCTCTGGTCCCAGTATGAGGGATGTGTTGTGTGTCCTCTGGTCCCAGTGTGAGGGATATGTTGTGTGTCCTCTGGTCCCAGTGTGAGGGATGTGTTGTGTGTCCTCTGGTCCCAGTGTGAGGGATGTATTGTGTGTCCACTGGTCCCAGTGTGAGGGATGTGTTGTGTGTCCTCTGATCCCAGTTGTGAGGGATGTGTTGTGTGTCCTCTGATCCCGGAAGAAGTCGAATGGTGTGTGTATGTGTGTGTGTGTGTGTGTGGTGTGTATGTGTGTGCTTGTGTGTGTGTGTGTGTGCACTGTGTGCATGTGTGGGAGTGTGTATGTGCATGTGTATGTGTGTGTGGACGGTACATGTATGCTTGAACAAACGTATGGTTCAATGCACTGTACCATATGCAATGTATGCTGTGTTGGGTGTTGTAATGGCTGTCATGTGTGCAAGTAGCCTCTAGGTGTGTGAGGAGAGATGTATGTAGTCACTCTATATGCAAGTATTATCATCATTTGTTCCTTGGATTTTGTACATAACCTTTACAACATGTGTTGTGAGCTGGTCTCTCTTGTATGTGTCATTTTGTTGTCGAATAAATCACACCTGTTCAGTTGCAAGGAAATTGACTGTTCTTGATCAATTTTTAATATTTGAAGTTAGGTAT
This sequence comes from Ephydatia muelleri, assembly GCA_013339895.1. NCBI lineage: Eukaryota > Metazoa > Porifera > Demospongiae > Spongillida > Spongillidae > Ephydatia > Ephydatia muelleri. The sequence continues at coordinate 8,255,589 of JABACO010000005.1, forward strand.
TCAACTGTTTAAGACATTTGTACTATTTGCTTAATCAGAGCCATCTAAGAGCACAATAGTAACTGACTTCTATATAAAGCTATACATTTTAAACCTGTCTATTGATTCATGGACACCCTGTAAATAATGTGTGTGTGTGTGTGTGCAGTTGTGTGTGGTATATTGGACAAAGGCATCTCAAATCTACCACATCTCATCACACCCACACAAATGCATCACTTTCCATAACCATCTGCACACCTTTTTTAACGAAAGTTCCTTAAGGGTGTGTCCGTTGAAACATACTTGGCAATACCGAACTGTGTAGGGATGTCTGCACTCAATTCCGTCGTCTGGTGTGTCTCACCATCTGGTAAGGTGGAGGTGGAGAGAGAGGGAGGTGATGGAGAGAGAGGAAGTGAACTTTGTGAACTTGGTGTAGGGTGTGTAACCGGTTATCAGGTTATTCGGGTTATTCGGATATTCGCAAAAACCTATCCGTTCGGATACCAACTTAGCATTACTCGGAAAAATCGATTAGTGAATTTTATCTATTCGAAATAACCGGTTTGTTTCTCCATTCGGAGGTACTCAGGTATTCGTCGCCAGCATCGACAATTCGCCCATTATTCGAATACCATTTTATACCGATATCCGGATATGATTTCTAATTAGAGCTATATATATTACTACACTGTTGTTTTTACTATTTATACATACATAAAGACATCGGAAGCAATCAATAATTGAGTAAATAGATAGTAATATAATACAAAATATTTAATGTGCGTCAATTGGGATACAATATATACAGCGTCACTAGCTCAGTGCTGTTATCGTCGTCTTCAAGTAACTAAGTTCATTAGTACATGCCACGAGTTGTGGTTATATGTAGTAGCAATAAATTTATGTACCAGTACTAGTATTGCATTGTTTTATTGTACAGTGGTACGAATGAACATATCTGAGTACTGCACTAGCGAGTGAAATAAAAGACAGACTTCTCACCCAAATCAAGTAAGTATGCGCGCTATGTGGAGGAATTAGAGAGCATTACGCAATCGTACTAATGGCATATGCATTTAGCGAGAACGGGAATGGAGTGTTGTGGGATGATTGTAAGTGGCGTACGTGATTGTAGGTGATGTGGGGTGAGTTTATAATTGTGATGTCTGGTCTCAGTGGTTAGGGTTGGATGGTTAGGTTTACATTACTATATATTGATATGAACAAGAGCATGGTAAAGACATACAACTATTTGGCAAACACATGCTACTGTAGACCTTTGTGTCTCTGTGTTTTAAGCTGACATGCATAGCTCTAGTTTGAGTGCAAGACCAGGTGGATTTCTGTGCAGACATAAATTATCTTCTCAGTGTGCACTCCACAAGCACCATAACCTGAATAACCTAGGTATTCGGCAGGAAATTGGAAAAACCTATTCGGAAAATCGATTTTTTTTTTTTTAAACTATTCGGAAAAATCGATTTCAGATCCACAATAACCTGAAAAATCGATTAGTGTTTTAAAAGTATTCGGAAAAATCGATTTTCATTATGCAGGGGAGGTTACACACCCTAACTTGGTGAACTTCATGCTTGGCAGGGCGATAACCTAGAGGACATGCAGACAACTGTTAGTATGAACTTTAGTAGAGTGTGATACGCTAGACACGTTGAAAGTTTTCTTGCAGAAACATTCATGCTATCTTTAGTGGGTGCAGCTGGTACATGGCCATAAATTGAGGACATGAGTGATATGTAAGGTTACAATAGTGATTTGCAACAATTCTGATAAGTTCTTTTATGATTTTTATCATGTTTCAATACAACATTTTATCAATTCAAATCAATTAAGTAAAATTAATGTTTCCAAATTGAATTCCAAACAGGTATCATATTTACTAAAAACAGGTGTGATTATTATATGCGTGTGTCATGAAAAGAACATAAAGCTTCTATTAGATAAATTCAAGACAAAACATTGAACTTCAACGCAAATTTTGCGCGCATGCGTCACTTTGCTGTATCGTCTGCTCACGAGACTTCTGCTCACATGCACAAGTCTTATTTAATTACCTGCACACGAGAACATTTAAAAACAGGTAATGGTCAAACGGCATGCATAATATTGTGTGCCGAATCCGTTTCTGCAGCGAGTGTGGCACAACGATACTACTACGGTACGCCCACGCTTATTTGGATTGATGCAGCGCAAGTGCGCGAATTAATGCCGGACTAGTGTAAATAACAACAGGTTGTTTGTTCTTGCTGAAACTCTATCAAAACCACATAAGCATGCGCAATTGTTTTATAGTTTCCAAGCTTGCAGTAATTTCGTGTATTCTCACGCGGCACAATAGTGAAACTAATCATGATAACCGATTGAGTATATCGTCACTACATCAGGCGGGGAATGAGAATGTAGTGGAGACTATTTTAAGTTGCTAACGTTTCGTTGGCGTAATTTCAGCTAAAGCGTTGGAATTCAGCTATCAAACAGTACGCTGTTCTAAATTATTTTCCCATCTGAATCATTATTAATGTGCTGGCGCAATTTGCATGGTCATATCAGCAATGTTACTCCATTAATGTAAGTAACATGTGTGTATTCATGTACATGCAATTGTGCATGAGTAGTGGATCATCACACAGCTAGTATATAGCACTGAACAACGCACACGTTTATTGATTGCATATTCACCTTTGGATATACGCAGTGTGCTTTGTAATAGTTTCTTTGCTTATCATGTTTGTGTTATTTTGGGGGTGCGTTTGGATGCAGTACATCAGCCCCATCGAATTCAAGCCTTGTACACGGTACGCGACTCATAATGTGTGTGCAATGCATATTATTGGTGTTGAT